>JAEANM010010810.1:0-15600 GCA_017656035.1 Myanophis thanlyinensis
AATTGACAGCAAGTTTAATGTTCTTAAATTGGCTTTTAGAATTGTATACTGTGTTTTTATCTGCTGTGAACCGCCCCGAGTCCTTATGGAGATGGGGCGGTATATAAATATGATAAAAGAAAAGAAAAGAAAAAGAAAAGAAGATGCCTTGTGTCACCACTAGGCACCATACAAATAACACACACAGAATAGACCATAGCACACACTCTGCTAGAGAGAAATTCCCAGAGCCATCCTCCAGTATAAATTTGAAAGCTCAAAAGACTAAACTTCTGGTCCCAGTGATCGATCCAGATTAGATCTTGCAACTTTCCCAGGGACACATATATTTGCCTTTATTCATCAGAAGAGAACAAAATCCTCCTGTCCTCGTTTGAAAATTTCTTGAATCTGGTTGGTCACTATGTGCCATAGAAGACCGGAATACAAGGACTCTTGACATCACAGCTTTGTTATATTCATTTGTGACCTTGGAGATGTCTTGCTTTCTAGCTCACTTGATATCACTGTGATATTGTTTTCTGAATCAGAGATTGTCTCTTTTATGAGCTTTGAGATGGTTGGTCAAATTGCTATAGCAAAACTGCTTATCTTTCTTCCTTTAATTTCTATGAATTTTGGTGTTAGTATTAGTACCACTTTATAATGCCTTGGTAAGACCACACTTGGAATATTGCATCCAGTTTTTTTTGCCACAATATAAAAAAGATGTTGAGACTCAAGAAAGAATGCAGAGAAGAGCAGCAAAGATGATCAGGGGACTGGAGGCTAAAGCATAAGAAGAATAGTTGCAGGAATTGGGTGTGTCTAATTTAATGAAAAGAAGGACATGATAGCACTATTCCAATATCTCAGGAGCTGCCACAAAGAAGAGGGAGTCAAGCTGTTATCCAAAGCACCTGAGGGTAGGACAAAAAGCAATGGATGGAAACTAATCAAGGAGAGAAGCAACTTAGAACTAAGGAGAATTTCCTGACAGTTGGAACAATTAATCAGTGGAATGTCTTGGATTCAGAAGTTGTGGGTGCTCCGTCACTGAAGATTTTAAAGAAGAGATTGGACAACTGTTTCTGGAGATATTTATTTCCCTCTCTTTAAGTGGATAATTTACACAAGTACATTTTATATTCAAAGAGTCATTTGTGCTGTTAGACTATATATTATGTAAGGTAATTATAGTCAGGTAGAGCAATACCAATTGTTAGAGAACATAGGTAGGATTTACTATTGGTCTCAATTTTCATATTTGGGGTGGGGGGAGGATAGGGCGGCTTCCAGAAAGCATTTGGTTAGCTCCTGTGGGAACAAAACACTTGGCAAGAGAGGTCTTTGATCTCATCCAAAACAGCCTCGCTTAATATTGTTCCATGAAGTAGTCTTACCTTAAAATATGCATGCCTTCACATTTATGTTTCTGCAGCTAACAGTAGTTTCTTTAAAAAAAAAACTGTACAGGGATATCCAGTCAGATATCAATCACATATTGATTTGCTTTGCCCTAAAGCAGTTTAGAGTTGGAAATTTGACTTGCAGCATCTAGCCCACGTTTAATCCCAATCTTTCCATGTTAATTACCTCCCTAAAATAATCCAGGCGAAGTTGTTGTGATACAAAGCATGTGAAGGAAGGGTCTTAATGTCTTAATTAATTAATTAATTAATGTCTTAATTACATAGAGGACGGATTGCTGTTTCAGTACTTTCTCTGTGCAAATAGCCATGGTCAGATTTTGGCCACATTGTAACACAATGCAACCACTAGCTCAAATCAGATTATACTGAGATAACAGCTGTAACAAATTCTTAATTATGGCCTTTGAGAAGGTACTAATATTCCTTTGACTGAGATTGGAAAGAAGGCGATCACAGCAAACAGATCCTAAATGATCCTGCCTTCAGGTATAAAGAAAAACCATGCAGAGCTAAGGCAGAATCAAAAGACATATAGTTCTTAATGCACACATCTGCTCAGTTGACAGTGAGCAGAAAGAGGAACATTTGCCCTGCCCACTCATTAACATCCATCATAAAGTGGCCTCAAGGGGCTAAAAAAAAAAAACGGTACATCATATCAACTCCAGGTGCATTTAAATAGGAAAGTGAAGGCAAAGTTTTTAAAAAGGGCAGCCACGGACAAAGTTTCATACATGTTACAATCTTCCAATGGTGACTGATGGCCAATTATGCTTTAATAGACGCAGCAGAGATTCAATTCCCTCTTTCTCTCTAAAGAAGCACAGTATTAATTATTTAATCAGTCTCAGGACCAATTCTAATTCCAACTCAGAGTAAACAAACATGATGTTAAAACAACTGTTTCATCAAAGGCACAAAGTTGTCTTCTCCTCCTTCTAGCAAATGGTACATTAAAACATGGCTTATGTTCTTGAATTGTTAACTCATATATAGCCAAAGTGCTGTAGACCGAACACAGCGGTAAAATCTACTTTAATGTAAGCCAGAAACTCACCTCAAAATATATGACAAGAGGAAGGGTAGAAAATTAGGAAGTGACAAAAATCACCAACCAGTATGGTATAATGGTTAAAGCAGCAGGCTAGATTACCAGTTATAATCCCAGCTGGGGGAGACTTTGGATTGGGGGACAATTCAACTGAAACTGAGCTGTCTTTAAAAGTTTTGGCGTATTGTCAGGATAGAAGTGGCCTGACCTGCCTGATCATCAGAGCAGTCCGCCTAGGTCATGGGTGGGCAATTGCGGCTCTTTTATGACCTGTGGACTTCAAATCCCAGAATCCCTGGGCAAAGCAACCTAAATAAAATGGAGGAAATGTTTTGAGATTTAAGTATAAGGGTTAAGCCAGGGGTGGGTAACTATGGGTCTTTTATGACCTGTGGACTTCAAATCCCAGAATCTCTGGGTAAGGCAACCTAAATAAAATGGAGAAAACATTGTGAGGTGTAAG
The DNA here is from genome assembly GCA_017656035.1 of Myanophis thanlyinensis. NCBI lineage: Eukaryota > Metazoa > Chordata > Lepidosauria > Squamata > Homalopsidae > Myanophis > Myanophis thanlyinensis. The sequence continues at coordinate 2,927 of JAEANM010010810.1, forward strand.
TGTAAAGAACCCTTAAACTTCAAAATGTTTCCTCCATTTTATTTAGGTTGCCTTGCCCAGGGATTCTGGGATTTGAAGACCACAAGTCATAAAAGAGCCACAATTGCATCTCTGGCCTAGGTTGAGATAGTGACAGTCTTTCTCTGGGGCAGCTCCCACCTCACCATGGAATTCTCTCCCTACATACCAGTAATTAAGGTTATCCTCTACCTAGTTAATATTTTGAGAGCAAGCCCAGGCTGTATAGTTTTAGTAAGCCCTTCGCCCCTAGTGGTTCTGAATAGGGGCATTCACCTTTTGTGTATTATACTGCTGTTTGTTACCCAGAGTCCAATGGGACTGGAGCAAACTGTAAATTGTGTGTGTGTGCTCGTGTGCATGTGTTGTGGGATGTTGAAGCATTATCCTGTATCTTCACCCATTCATGACATCTCATTCACAAGCACACATTGGCATATCAATTACATCCATGTATATCATGGGTGTCAAACTTGTGACATCACATTGTCATCATGTGATGTATTGTGATTTCCCCCCCTTCGCTAAACGGGGGATGAGCATGGCCAGCATGTGCATGCAGTCTCACCCTGGGCTGAAATCGGTTTTTGACCCACAGACTGGATGCTTCCCACAGCTACCTTGTACAAGATTGGTGAGAACAGATTTATGTGTCACAGAAGAGGCAATAATGACACATATGATTTTACAAGTCAGAGATTCTTCATCATAAATATATGAATGGACATTTCTAAAGAAAAAAAACACCAAGCTGAAACTGCTGTGCTAAAGGTGGATAGTTCTGTGCTAACACACAAACACACACACCTGAGAATGCACAGGCCAAGAGCACTTCAAATTATTTGAAAGTAATCCCTAATTAAGGAAGTTCCCTGACTTGGAAGGCTGAGGGCTATTCTAGGCAGGAACAACATTGCTCTCCTTCCTTCCCTTTTTCAGTTAACCGCTTGGGGTGGGATGGAGGGGGAGGGGGGAAAGGAAGTTAGGAAGGCACCACTGTGAATTAGAAGAGACTTTGTTGCATTTAATATCAATTTATTTTGCAGACCTGCTGACACGGCAGGATTGCGCCACTTAGAATTTATGATCCTTTGAGAAGCGCAGGCGCAGAGAGTTGACTGGGGGTATTAAAAAAAAACAAAAAAAAATTCTTGCTATCAGCAAAAAAATATCAAGAGACCAGAGATAAGGGAGATGGGGCTTTTCTGAAGAGAATGACAGCAAAAAAAAAAAAAAAAAATCCCCTTATAAGCGGAGCTCTAGAGAGTGACTGAGAGGAATTTCATTTGTATCTGGTCTCCTCACTCTTTTTTCTCATACAATGAATAAAATCTTCAAACTGGCTTATCTGCCCAGTATCTGATCTAAGCACGCTGGAATTAAATGGCTGCTCTTCTGTGAGAAGCTCAACTTTCAGCTGAGGTTATTCTCTATTCTGTTTCTAGGAATAAAGTCAGGCATCAAGGACAGGGTTTTGGGAGGCCTAAATATTGATCAAAATCGCAACTCAGAGATGTTGCTAATGAGCAGTTTGTTGTTTGGACTGTGACCACACTTCTTTCCCAGAAGCCCCTGGCAGAGATTTCTGGCACTAAACCAGGCCACTTCTTTACTCCCCAAAGATGCTTCAGAATAGCATAAACAGGCAATAGCACTACCCACTGGTCCCAAGCTGAAATACTTCAAGTAGGTCAAGTTGTGAAAAACCAGAGGAAATTTTATGGGCCTTAAGAAGGAGGTACTCAATGACCATTGGGCCTAGGCCAACCCATGTCCCCTTGGTGGTCCCAGCAATTTCTAGGTGGATTCGTGTACATGTAGGGCTAGATGCTCTATTCTAATATGCATGTCGTTTCTCAGAGGATGAGGTTTGGCACAAACGAGCAAAGCAGGGGGTTTGGATAGAAAAGCAAACCACAATACCATAAGGGGGCTTTAGTAGGAACTGAGAGTACTTTTATAGAGATGATGTGTTTCAGATTATAGCACAAGACACCCAAAGCATCATTATCTACTCCTCTTCTTCTTCCATAATGCTCCCTCTGCCTAGTGCTTATTTCTCCCTGCTGCCAACATTGCTGGCTGGGCTGCAGCATCTACCTACTGTAGCTGGCTCCCATCGCACTGCAGCTGGTAAGACTGCTTATTATGTCCTGGTGAGAGACAAAGCACAGCCTGATGGGTTAGAGAAAGACAGGAAGGGTCTCCACACCTCTGCTTTGGGGGGCACTCTGGGGGCTGGACACCTCTGCTTTGGGGACAGGATGGGCCTGTCAACATTCAAACCTGGATTTACAAACAGTAGCCCTGTGCTTCCTTCCTGAGGTAGCAATTGCTTTTGTTTGCTAAGATGCTTATGTTAAAAAGTGAGCTCTTGGGCTTGGCAGCTCTAGGACCAGCCATTGAGCCAGTCATGCCCAGCCTGATGGGTGACTGCATCTCTCCTCCCACCTCAATTTGCCTAGAAAAGCCTTGTTGCAGTGCCTCACAATTCCCTTTCCAGCCCAAAAGCCACTAATCAAAGAGCCATTATTACCTATCCCCATGGGGGCTTTAACAAAGTGATGTGTAACTCAAATGGCTGCTGTAAACAGAGTTTTTAAAAGGGCAGTGTGCAAACTATAGCCTCCCCAAGGATAAAGAAAATTATCTCTTTATTTCTCCACCTCACTACCTTAGTGCTCTATTAATTATTAGCTATTACCAGTTGCTTGCTCTGCATGATAGCCACAAATCTGTTAGTTAGGGATATTTTCCAAGCCAACTATCCTGTAAAAGCAGGGGACTTTGCGGAGAGCATATTACATACAATTTACCTGGGAAATTTCAGGGCAACAGGTTCAATGTGGTCTTTACATTTTTCAAGGTGGCAGAAGAAAGGATACTGTTTATATATAAGTTGCTGGGGATTGCCTTGTGCTTAAACATACAGTATATGAGCACCAGAGCCATCAATACTTCCATACATGGGAAGGAGTTTCCAACGAAATAGTTGTTTTAACATGTTCGTGTCCCTTTCTCTTTAACTTTGCTCAAAGCAATAAGAAATTAAATTCTCTTTGCTGGCCAAGATATGTCTCTTGCTTCTTTCCCCTCTGTCTTCTTTAGCTCTTTGATTTAGTGGCCAAGCCTTTGATAGCCAGGTGCTGCATTTAACATTTGGAGATGAATAAAGGGCACAGCAGGTGGATTGAGGATGCAAAGTGAATAAGACCATTTTAATACCATGTGCCTGTTGGGCTTTGATTTCCATTTTTTTTCTTGTTCTTATGGATGGTGAGTCAAGCTTTTATTTCCTATTTAAATTAAACCTTGGTAAGCCTATTTTAAAACCTACAAAGTGGTGTGTGGGGGTGGGGTGGAGGTTCTTGCCTCAAAATGGCAGGAAAGTCCAATGTCCACATTCAGCAATCAACAACATTTGGTGATGCAATCTAAGGTGGGCAAAAAAGAGACTTCAGGGGCTGAATGCAATTAGTGTGCAGATTCTGCTTTAGTTGTTCTGCCATTTAGGGATTTGGTATGGCAAAGGAAGTGAACATCAACTGTAATTAATCTTGTAGAAAGTAAGAAAAATGTTCCACATGGAGGAGAAATCCTTAAACATCCTGGGGAAGTCAGATCATTTGGCGGGTGGGGGGATCCTACAACTGGCCTTGAAAAGACTGGCGAACAGCAGGATCCATCTTGGATCAGGGGCAACATACATGTTATAGGCTACGGAAGATGACAATTATTCCAGAAAGGCCATATTAGAATGGAAACTTGCATATTTATTTCAATCTGTATGGGAGTTCTACATTTTCCCTTTTGGCTTTTATGCACTTCTTGGATTTCATTAGATTTCCTCTTGAGTTCATCAAAATTAATGATAAATGGCGTATGATTAAGGAATGCATGCTTAAGGCTTGAGGGTTTGAATGCAAGGCCTCCCTCTAAGGTAATGAGAACTCAGGTGCCAAGCAATCCCACACCCCTCCAAGCTATGACTATAGGCTAAGGCCAGAAGGAGCAAGAGCAGATGGTCAGATGGCTGTTGCTTTTCTGCTGCACTAACAGTAGCAGACCCAAACACTTTGTCTCCTCGGTCACAGTAAAACACCTCTTTAATGACTGAGGAGGGGCAGAAGGCTGGTAGTACCATGTCCATGTTTCCCTAAAAATAAGACCTACCCTGAAAACAAACCCTAACCTGATTTTTTGGGATGGGCCTAATATAAACTTTTCCCTGAAAATAAGCCAGGGGGATGGGCATGGCCAGCATGAGAGACTGCGAATGCGCAGGGGCCAACAGTGTCTGGCAGCAGCCGCAATCCGCTGGCCCCTTGGGGCAGCACAAATACCAATAAGTCCAAGCGCGGAGGCAGAGGTGGTGGTGGGGGAAGAAGACAGGTGATCAGGACGTGCTGCACTGCTGCCTGACTCACAAGAGGCTCGTGGGAGGCTTGTGTGGTGGCACTGGCAATAGGCAGAAGCATGGGGGATGGGGGAGGCAGGTGATTCCAAAGCCACATGTGGAACAAATTGCTCCATTCCCAAGCACCCTATAGGCAACCAAACACTTTTTGCTTGGTTGGAGAAATGACAGAAACTCAAAGAGTCCCCTTTGCAAGCAGACAAACGTTTGTCTCTCTCTAGGCAAAAAGTATTTGGGTAGCTACTGCCGACCCCATCCTGTCTGCTTGTCCGTGGCCTCCATTGAGGCTGAGATCTCAACATGCCCCAGCCTCCGCCCACCTTGTCAGGAAGGTAAAGAGCCCCTGCAAGGCCAACAGCAGCATAGGCAGCTGTTTGGCAGCCAGCATGGGCAGATGCCATGGCCGAGAAGTGTCCCGGCAGCAGCTGGGTCAACAGGCAGGGTGGGTGCTGGCTAGGGTATGCTGAGAGCTTAGCCTGTTGCAGCTGCAGCCAAGCAGTGGGACAGAGAGGGCGGGGCCAGCGATAGCTGTCAGAGTTTGCAGCATGTAAATATATTCAGAAGCACACACAAGTGAATTAACTTCTCTTTATATAAAACATATGAAGTAAATATACAATACCAAACAGATTTCAACGTGGTAGCAAATACAAGCAGAGGAGAGAACAGTTTCATTTCAGAGCAGCAGCATGCCCAGACTTGTTTCAGTTTCAGAGCTCAATACAGAACTAAGCCATGGCCCAGGCTTCTCTTTGTCTGAGACACCAATCGGCTCCATTGGCTGATCTGTTGCTATGTCTCTTTCAGTCTATGAACCAATCATACACTGACACTAGCTGTGCTCCCACTCCTGTTGGCCTCCACGCTTGCCACCTCCTGCACTTAAAAAAATAAGACCTTCCCGAAAATAAGCCCAAATGCTTATTTTCACCCCCTTCCCAAATAAAACTGGGTCTTATTTTCGGGGAAACATAGTAATCCTGCTGCTCCTAGTCCTGCTGACTGAAGTAAAGTATAAGTAGGGACCAGAAGCAGAGGGACCATCAGTGGTGGTGATGGCTCCTCCCTTCCACACTATTATGACTTCAATTAGAGGCCCTGTACAACCAGGTTTATGGGCAATATAGGGCAAGGAGAAACCTAGGCCCATTTTTACCAGCCCCCAAAGCAACTGTTGCCCATCTTGATTATTTGGATACCTTTAATTAGAGGACAACTCAGTTGTGGGTGCTTTGATGTCAGCCCTTTGAGTACACAAGATCAGAAACAAAATCCACAGGATGACTAGAACTCTACTGAGATAGGCTATAATAAGAGAATCTTATGTGTCCAATTATGTGTTACCTCCCCTCCTTTTTATACACCAGTGAATCAGGAGGAGTCTGCCTCTGTCTTTTCCAAACCCTTTCTCATTTTTCAGGTCTTACCAGGGGTGTTAAATTTGCAGCTTGCAGCCTTATGTGTCATGCGCAGGCCACACCCACCCCAGCTCCGCAAAGCGAAAAATGTTGCCATACATCATGTGACAGCAATGTGACGCCGGAGTTTGACACCCATGTCTTAAATAATGCTTCAGTCCTCTTTGCTTATGCCATGGTTCTTACTTGAATTGTGGCAAAACGAGGAACTTTTATTGGCTGAGAAGATTACAAGTGAGTGGTTCTGGGTGAGAGGGCAAGATTGAAACCTCTTAATATAGTTGAGAATTGAGTCTGAGAGAGGAAAGAGAAAAAGGAGGGAGGGAGGGAAGGATTGAATGGAACATGTTTGAAATCTGGAGGGTTGAGAAGTGCTTGAGCAAGTACAACCTATCAGGTTGTAATTTTTGGTATGGTTGCAGAGGGGTGCAGTAACGATGGATTAGAGCAGTTTTCCCAAAGCATATTGTTGTATAGCAGCATCCCTGTCTAAGCTGCTTGAACTCACTACTGAGTTGATGGTGCTGGGGATTTCAAATCTACCTTTCTTGAGGGAGGGGTCAGATCCAGTCCAGGATTTATGGCCCCCAAATTCCAGGGTGGTGAAAGAAGGCTGAGTCAAGGCCGGGTTAATTAAGCAGGTCATGATTGAGGCAGTGATGGCCACATCTCTAAGAACCCGTCACTTAACCTAGCAATATTGAACAATTAAGATGCTGTTTTCAACCTCCCCTCTGGGGGAAACTTTGAGAAAATGGTGGGGTTATTGTTGCTCAAATCCTAGAGAAAATGGATTATATGGACCCTTTTCAATTTGGTTTTAGCCTAATAAAGTTCAAATTCAAATTTAAAATTCAAATTTATTGGTCACATATACAGTCATACATGGTACGATATGCAGTGAAATGCTTATGTGACCGCCCACGACTGCGAGTAAGTTAAGGAAAAATGGGAGGATAGGGTAGGAAATAAGTTAGGGATAGTTAGGAAGGTGGGAATGAGATACAATCATGGTTCCTGTTATAGTCCTGAGTGTTCTTGTGATTCCTGGTTTAGTGTCCATATTGAATGTGGTTCTGAGACTACAAGAGTCATACTTGCAGAAAACATGATGAGAACTAGAGAGAATGGCAACCCTTCTAATGTTACTGGATCTCTTAGCATCTTGTGATAACATTAACCATGGACGGCTCAAGCGTTGGAGTGGGAGGAACTTCCTAAAGGGATTGGTCCATAGTCCAGATTAGTCAAGCCCAAAGCTTCTTACTTATGAAATGCCACCAGTTCAAATTTTACTTGCTCCCTTCTCCATGAAATCACTGGAAGAGATAATCCATTTACAAGTGGTCATGTATCATCAATAGGCTGGTGATATATAGCTCTACATTTCAACTCTGCACGACAGAGGTGATGTAGCTGAAGTGCTGTCCTAGGGCCCGGAGGCTGTTAGGGTCTTGATGTGGAGAAATAAGTTTAAAATCAATCCCAACAAGACAGATTGACGGTGGATCAGGAAGCCATCAGGAAATCATTTGTAAACTTGGTTTTTTTTCCTTGACTCACAGCTTCTGCTCAAAAGGCAGCTCAATCTGGTGTGCCAGTTATGACTTTTCATGGAACGGAAGGCCCAATCCACAGTCACTCATGACTTGATCACCTCTGCTTTGGACTACTGCAATATGCCCTTTTGGAGCTGCCCCTGAAGACCCCTTGCAAATCCAAGTAGATTTTTTAAAAGTTCTGCTTTGAGAGCTGTGCTGATTATCAGGCTGCTTCTGGGTGCCCTTCATCGTGTTACTTGTCATTTTTAAAACCTTCACGGCCAAAAATCTGGTGTCTTTGGGATACAGGTATCTTCTCCCAATAGGATCTGGATGACTGAAAAAGCAGAAGGGGCTTTTCCCCAGTCCCTGCTCTCAAGAAATATCAACTTCAGGGACTTCAGGGATGGACAGGTTTCTTCAGCTGCTGTCCCCCTTCTAAGAAACTACATCTCCATGAGATCTGCATAGCCCCAAATTTGCAGGGATTTTGAAAAAAATAATCAAAATCTGGTTTCCCCAACAGTCTTAAGTTGGTACATCCTAAATGCTGATCCTTTTCATGGTTTGGAGTTTTATCTGTATGGAATTCTTATATTGTTCCTTGGCGGGGATGTGTAATATGAGGTTTCCTATATGGGGTGTGGTGGCTCAGTGGCTAAGACACTGAGCTTGTCAATCAGAAAGATCGGCAGTTCGGCGGTATGAATGCCTAGCGCCGCATAACAGAGTGAGCTCCCGTTATTTGCCCCAGCTTCTGTCAACCTAGCAGTTCAAAAGCATGTTAAAAACGCAAGTAGAAAAATAGGGACCACCTTGGTTGGAAGGTAACAGCTCTCTGTGCACCTTTGGCATTTAGTCATGCCAGCCATATGACTATGGAATCGTCATCAGACAGTGCTGGCTCTTCGGCTTAGAAACGGAGATGAGCACTGCCCCCTAGAGTCGGGAATGACTAGCATGTATGTGCGAGGGGAACCTTTATCTTTACCTATATGTGTATATTTTTAATCTTATTTACAGAACTGGGTATATGAACTGTTCAGAATCAGGAATGACCGGAGAAATATATAATTCCATCTAACAAATAAAATAAAAAAATTAAAAATCTTCTTTCCTAACCCTTTTAAAATAAAGAGACTAAGTTGGGTTGCCTGCTTATGTCTGAGATAGGATGCAGAGATCAAGGCGAGAGCAAATTGGAGCCCAGTTGTACTATTTTCGAAAACCAGAGATCACTGTGAACCTGTGGTATTAAATGAGGCATAATATGCAATGCATTCTTCATCCTTGTCTCATCACTTTTAGCTATTATTCACTAAGGTTCTACAATATATACAATCATATACTTATTGGTTCGGATTCCCCCATCTTTTGTCTACTGTTCTTTGAAGATCACTGGCTTAACATTCTTACAAATTCCATCCAGCCTTTGAATCTCAAACCAGTTTACTCTGACATGTCATTAAACGCTCAGATTACCCAGCTTGTTCTAGTATTCTATAACGGCAACCTAAAATAGATTGTATTTGACCTATTGGTGAAATCCTTTGTATGTCTCGATAGATGTAACTATTATCAGGTAAGCATGCACAGCATTGAAATTTGGGGATGTTGGAAGGGAAAAAAGACATTTTTTCTATAGGACTTCTCTTTGATTAACTATGCTTAGGATTACATTATAATTGTGACCTTGAAGGATAAAAATTGCTGTTGTGACTCAGAACTCTTACCATACCCATTGAGAACATACTGACCCAAGACTAATGGTAGTCCTGAAGGAAGGTGGGACTTCTATACTCTGCAAGTAGACTTGCTCCTAGAATTTGGGTTTGCATAAAGAATATGCTCCATGTGCTCTGGAGTATAAACTCCCCGAGGGACAGCATTCTTCAGAGCTACTGAACTGGGACTAAAAACAGGTTTTGTTTAACGGAAATCAGCCAGTTGCTAGCTCTAGGAGTGCCTGTAGGAATCTTGATGACAAGGCACAGAAACACAAAGGAAGTGATTAAGAGATCTCCAGGGAACAGGCTGGCCTTGGGGGTGATCCCATCAGAAAGTTCGCTTGCCAGACTAATGTGTTTAATAAAAGGGTTTCCTTCTGTCTAATAAATGTTGGTATCTTTAATTCCCAACCAAGGCTTCAACCCACCCCATTAAACCCTTCTCATTAAGCATATACCAACTTGATAGTAATCCTACCCAATTCCAGATATCACAAGTGCATCAAAGCTGGCTATTCAAGATCTAAGTCACTCTTTACAGAGCAGTGTTTCTCAATCTTGGCGACTTTAAGATGTTTGGACTTCAACTCCCAGAATTCCACAGCCAGCTAATATATTTGCATGATGTCCTTTCCTACCCCTCAAGGTTTATATTTCACCCTCAGACAGGGGTTGTCATATAAGTGATTACTACTCCCAGTTGTTGGATTATCTCATCACTACACCCAATCTCACCTAATGCCCCTCTCACTCTCCCTGCCTCTTCTTGAGCTACCTTTCTACAACTCATCTTTTTGCCTTGCTTAGAAGGATGGGCCGTCCTTCATGCTTAAGGCAGCGTTTCTCAACCTTGTCAACTTGTAAGATGTGTGGACTTCAGCTGGCATACCAGCTGGGGAATTATGGGAGTTGAAGTCCACACATCTTCCAAGTTGACAAGGTTGAGAAACAATGGATGAAGAACCGGGCAAAATTATACTGAGTATAAAGCTCCCAGGAGCTCTGTCAGAAATGTTTATGCAAAACATTCTGATCTCCATACAGAAAGACAGAATATAAAGTGAACCAATAGACTTCACCAATGACCAGCAGTAATATACGTGCATCCCTTGCAAAACATTGGGATTGTCTCCTACACAAAGCAAGGTGTTACTTATCAGATGCTTGCTGAGAAAAGGAAATTAGAATGGACCCCTATGCATGTTCAACAACCAACTCTTTTTCTTTATTACTACCTTCATCCACAAGCTTTTAAAACAAAGTTCATTCCAGATGCTTCTGTCTAGCTGACCTAAATCAGAATGTGGCCACAATTACCCGAAGAGACACTTGCTCTCAAAATAAGAATGGCCAGTCAAAAGAGGAATGAGAGAATTTGGAAAGGACATACATTTCCTCCTTCTGTCCTACTTCCTCCACTGTCAGCACTGCTAACAAATGGGTGGGGTGGGGTGGAGAGAACAACCCAGATTTAAGGAAAGCAATTTTAATGCTAGTCAAGAAAACATAATCTTGAAAACTGTTAAGGGTAAAGTTTCAGACAGACTTACTGTAAGCCAATTAAAGTAAAATCTCTTTGAAGTTTTTCCTTCCCACTTGCACCCACCCAAACACATTAATACAAGCGAGGTGGAATGTACGTAAAGGATGCAAGTTTCCAGAAAGACAAACAGACCTTCTTGTCTGTACGAGAAGGGTTTCTCTGTGCAAGAAGGGTTACTTTTTCCTGTCTTGTACTATTCTCCCATTCGTTTTAGACATCTCTCGCTACATTTAATGAAGTTAATGGAGGCATTTAATAGAAACTAATGCCTATGACAGAAGCAGCAACGTAAAATGGTGACAGTGAAACTCCTCCGTACTGCATTAGCTGGTTAGGCAGTGGAATTTTCCAGGGAAGTGTGAAATCAAAGAGGAGGAGAAAGCATCCACACAGGACTATCTCCTGGACATTTCACCTTACTGCAGAAAGACTAATACGGTGTTTATATTTTATCGGGCTGTTTTCAGAATGCCTTCTTTATTCTCAGTAAACATTTGGAAGGTTTATTTTGAGTGTAGCTGATGGGAAATACGCTGCAGTTAACAGACAGGAAAAAGTGAAGCAATCAACTAGGAGAAAGTTACTCTCTGTGGAGGTTGTTTTCCTAATCTTTCCTGCACACAGTAAAGGACTTCAGTATTTGGGAGACAAACACTCTGCTGTTCCTTAGGGAGCAGATATAAGCTAATAAAAAGAGGAATGTTATGGGTGTTGTTTTTTTTAAAAAATCAGATTTCTGTAGGTTGCTTGGAGCAACACCTAGACCTAGTAAAATCTATAAAGTCCAAAGATGCTCAAGACTGTTTAATGCTGCAAGAAAGTCCTGGTCACAAGAAATAAATCATCTGATTCCTCTGTCTCTTGTATGAAGGGAAAAAAAAATAGACCACAGTTGTGGGGAGGAGGAGAGTAGAGATGTAAATAGCTGAGTTCAGGCTCTGAAAGGATCTTGGAATGCTGGCTATCTTCCCATCAATATAATGAGGAAGCATTGAGCTTTGCTATTTGCTGGAGTATTTAAGTTATGCTTTCCACTAAGGGCAGTATTTAAACATTACAGCACACCAATAAATATCAGATTCCCTGCCAAAGGAATCAAATGTAGGGGAAGCACTGCTGATCTAGAGTTTCACCTTGCTGAAAGAAAGGATGTAAGCAGATTGAGAATTTACATGGGGTACGAACTATTTACCTTTATTTCCATTTGATACACAAGAGTCAAGCCACGTGTAAGATTCTTTCAAACTAAGCTTGATTCCTGATGACTTTACGGACACATCCATGTGGTCTTCTTGGCAATAATATGGAAATGATTTGCCATTGCCTTCTTCCATATCTATTTTTACTTCCACATCAAACCCATAGCTTTGGTATTTCCTGGTGATCTTCTATACAAGTAGTACATCGGTGCATACTACATTGGTGCAACTCTGATTGGTTTTTTGAGATCAGCCAAGATCAGCTAAGTCAGGGATGTCAAACTCAATTTCATTGAGGGTTGCATCAGGGTTGTGTTTGACCTCAGGGGCCTAGGGTGGGTATGTCCAGGGAAGGAGTGGCCAGCTCAACATCACTCATGTCGGGGGCGCCTATGGTAGCCCGAGCGCTCTGCCAACGAAAACTCCTAAGCTCCATTTTTGGCTGTGATGGCTTCCTGCGATCCTCTGCCAGAGAAAATGGAGCCTGCAGCCCTTCCAAGCTCAGTTTTCATTGGCAGAGGCACCACGGGCCAGTCCTTTGCTATTTCCACATGGGCCAGATCTAAGCATCCCACAGGCCAGATCTAGCCCCTGGGCCTTGAGTTTGACACCCCTGAGCTAAGCTATACTGTACGTGACATATAGCTGAGCTATACGTGACAGTGATCAGCAACATTTAGATTCAGATTTAGATTTATTTGATTTATATACCGCCCCCTCTCCCTAGGGACTCAGGGCAGTGAACAGCAAGATAAAAACACAAATACATAAATAACAATTTAAAACCCGTTTAAAATAATTAGATAAAGGC
>JAEANM010010811.1:0-15599 GCA_017656035.1 Myanophis thanlyinensis
CAAATTCCAGGGTATTTTGCATAGATGTTTCCTCCATAAATCCGGTAATCAAGCTTTTCTCTTACCAACATCGTCCTTCTGCGCATTCTTGTGTCCTGCCTGATTCTTCTTTGAGGTGGCCATTTCTGACCACGGCTTTCACTGCCTTCAGGCAAAGGAATTTAAGCCAGATAAGGAGAGATTTGCGATATCTCCCCCCGACTCTGGCAGTTCCCCTCTTTACCTCCTCTTTACCTCCTCTTCACCTCCTCTACGGGGAGGATCGAGGAGCTCCAGCAAGTGAGCACAGATCAAAACCATGGACGATCGCGGATTCCGACCTGTCTGCGAAGAAGCCAAACAGGAAGTCCCCCGCCCTCATCTATCTTTATGACACTAAAGTGGTAAACCTTGGGGGAATCAAACATGTTTCTTCCTGCCCCTGGGAAAACTAGGAACAAGCCAAAGTCTCTGCCGGGCTGTTCCAATGGAGAAGACTTATGCTACTATCCTCCCTAAGTCAGAAAATAATATTTGGTGGCACAAATCAGCCTTTCCTAACATGGTGTCTTCCAAGTGTACCTCAAGTAGTTCATATCAATCCCAGCAGCACAGCCAAGGGCCAGAATAGGAATTTTGCTCTATATAACTAGAAGGCCATGCTGGATAAGGCATTTATAAAGCTGCTATGTCATAGTTTAATATGATAAACAAATACCAAAGTTGCTTTGTCAGTTGTTCACAAAGGACTCAATCATCTTTATTGCTCTTTTGCTGGGTCTCTTCCCTCAATCATCTTGAGGTGCTGTGACATCATTTCTGCAGTTAAGTCTGAAAACCTTCTAAACAAAGCCAGAGGCTTTTAAGATCCTGTTTCCTGTGTAGGTGGGCTTCATGCAGTGGGTGTGTGGGTAGCAACTGCAACTTCAATTGCTCTGCTTTTTAATTGTCCTTGGCCACATGTGCAAGGTCAGATTCTCCTGCATCAATTGCTGCTGATTTTTTTTTTTCCCTTCCAGCATTTTATCTATAAAATCTTTGTATTGCAAAGTGACTGTCACTTTAGTTTCATGCCTGAAGGAGGAACTAAAGTGCGGTTCGAGTTAGCTTATGGTACAGGAAGTATCCAAATTTCAAGTAAAGCAATTATAACACTTTGGAAACCAGGGTAAACTGGTTTGGCTTAAGGCAGCCAAGCCTGATCTGAGCCACTAGCAAGGCCGGTCCCTGTCCTCCAATCTTGTCCTTGGAGGAAAGGAAGTAGAAGCTAGGACAGTTTCGCCCTCCTCACTGCGGTTTGCCAACCAGCACAGTATGCCGCAAAAGTGGCCTGTTGTGAAAGGCAGATTTCAAGCTGATCAGCCTAAGTGGCAGATGGAGAGCAGGGAAGTTTCAACCCACATTTACTCTGAGGTGACGGGGACTTTGTTTATACACACAGCATCAAATCCCCACCCTCACCCCCGCTCTTCCCTCCTCAATAGGAAGAGGCGTTGTTCTTTGGGACACCACAGATGGATCTCTAGGGAAATGGAGAGAAACAAGAATGCATGTGTTTGGGAAGGGGGGGGGGGAAACCCTCCAAGGTCTATTCTCCTCCAACCCCTTCAACCCCTGCTCCTTAGTTGTTCCCTTCTCCTGACAGCTCCATGCATACGCACATTTGGAACAGGTTCCAGCTGTTCTTCTTCCCCACTGATCTCTGACTCTGAAGGCAGATGATAAATGTAGGAGGTCCCTGTCTCCGATGCAGAGCACCATCAGAGACTGCCCCAGACTCCAGGACTGGCCCAAGTTCCTCCCCAATCTCCTCACTGTCTGAGTTTGCCAACAGCTCTGCTGGCAGCTGGCGGGCCACAACAACTTGTATTAAAAGTAGTGATGCTGGAAACAGACACTATTTTTATTCCAGGGGTTTACCAGGAAATCTCTGCTTCCTGGAAATATTTCTATCAACAGGTCTCATTTTATAAAATCAGTAATAGCAGATTAGTGCCACCTTGTGGTTTCCCAGAATTGTTTACTTTGTTTACTTGGATATTTTCTGTGAGACTATTCATCCTCTCTTCCCCATTCATCTGTAGTTACTGGATCTGACTTTATCCTTTCCATTTTATCTCCATTTTTCTATTTAAAAGTCCAAAATCATCATTACAAATTTAAGAAAAAAACAAAGGAAAAAAGAATAATTGATGCAGCACTATATCAATGAGATTACAAAGTTGATGCTCAATAAATCATTGGCAGAAAATTAACCATAAAAATTGTGTATAAGAAGTTAGTTTTGTGAAAAAAGGATTTAAAGAACTTTTTGATTCTCTTTACTTTCTCTGAGTAAAATACCAAAGTTTTCACTATTTTGTTATTTAGGGGTAGAAAGAAGAAAATATACTAAAAAATAAAAATCATGGCTAAGTATTTAGTTTCTAATCTCCCCTTTGTTATACTCCAATTTATATATGAAATTACATTTCATCTCTTCAGTTAAATTCTTTTTTCCCTTAAAACCATATTCTAGGTCAGTGGTGGCAAACCTTTTGTGTCATCAAGTGCTGTCCTTAGTGCTGGAAGGGCATGTCAAACCGTCCCGTGAGCAATGCGCAGCCCGCTGGCTCTGCAGTGTGTTCTCGCGCTCCTCACGCGCAACTCTGCAGTCCGTCCTTGTGCTCCATTGCACGCTAGCCAGCTGGCTTTTGCTGCACAGGTGTGCCGAAACCCAGAAGCACAGCATTCCAGCATGGCATGCATGTGTGCGCGACAAACAGCTGGCTGGCGCACGTGCACATATCAGAAACTGGCTCTTAGAGCATGCATGCATGCTGTACTTCTGGATTTTGGCACTCCCGCATGGCATGCGGGATAGTTTGCTATGCCAGAAAGCTCGCGGGACGGTTTGGCATGCTGTTTCCGGCATGCGTTCCATAGGTTCACCACCACTGTGCTTGAATGTGACTTTCTGTGTAATATCACTGTTCGGTTTGGTGGCAGCAGTGCCTCAGGTAGAAAGTCCATTCAGAGAGTGGTAAGGACAGCTGAGAAGATTATAGGAAGTTTGCTTCCTTTCATTCAGGATACTGCTTATAAGCGCTATGTGCTTAGAGCTCGAAGCATTGTTAGAGACCCCCACATATCCACTTCATGGTCTGTTTCTGTTGCTCCCCTCTGGGAGGAAGTTTCAAAGTATTTCTAGCAGGACTACCAGATTCTGTAACAGCTTTGTTCCCTATCCCATTTGTCTGGTAAACTCACAAGATTCATTTTTCTCTGCCATGTACATGTACAGTATACATCTGGACTAGATTATGCTGTTTTCCTATATCATATATGTGGGTATATGCATAATTCTGTATTTGTTTGTTTGTTTTGTCATGTTTATGTAGTGCATATTAGAGGTGGAGACCCTTTGAGAACAGTATGCAACAAAATTTCATTTAAACGTATGCCAATTAGTGTGCATTCAAAGTGACGATAAAGTTATTCTAAGTTCTAAGTTAAGTTAAATATGTAATATACATGGAACAACTTCTGTTGTGAATATATGCTGTTTTTATATGTCACATATCATATAATGTTGCCAGACAGTAGTGTTGTAGTGAAAAAGTAACTCAGAACCGGGCAGTCCTATTGCTCTCATTGAACAAGATTCAAGCAAGGATGCCAAGATGCTCCCTAGGAGATACAGTGGGAAGTGCTAAGCAGAACTATCAAGCCATTACTCCAAGAAGCAGGAGGCAGGTCCAGGTGGAGACCAAAAAGCTTCTGGGAGAAGATGTTAAAGACTTCCACTCTTCCAGTCCATGGACTCAGCACTGCCGTAACAAAACCACTGTAGCATTCAGAGTTATATATTCATTTTATTTATCCATCCATCCATTTGTCTGTCTATCTGTCTAGCTATCTATCTGATTCTTATCCCACCTTTATTTCTTTATAAGTAACTTAAGGTAACAATCATACATAAGACTCCTTCTGTCTCCTATTTATACATTGTTTGATTACAACTCATTGTGGATGATCAGTGGTAGCTTTATGCTTTCCCCTTTAGACTGCCAAACCTTCAAATGCCTTTAAATGTCCTCTAATGAGTGTGTTCTAAAAGAGCAAAGTACAAAACAGCAAACATCCCGTACTGAAAATATAGTCCCAAAGGTGCTTTTTCAAGAGGCAACTGGACTTTCTGGTTTTTCTTTCAAGATGTTTCACTTCTCATTCAGCTCTGACTGTATGGTAGGAAGTTGCCTCTGGGACAACCATGATCTGGATGACTAATAATCTCCATAGATGTTTACTGGAAAGATACCCTTGCCAGATCTCTGTAGGATCAGGACTTGGACTCCTGTTTAGAATGGATCTAAGTTTGGAAATCTTTTGGCTTGTTTTTATAATTTTCAGCTTGTAGATTTTTAGGATATGAACAGGATTTATAGAAAAATGAGGGCCACAGTGTGCTTGCTTGTTCTTTGCTCCTTCTGCCTGAAAAAGCTACTTCTTCTTCTGGCAAATCTATGAAGTTTCCTGCCTCTGTAGATCTATAAGCAATCTCCTGAGTCAGAAGATTGGAAAACTGGTTGCCAGACTCGTTTCATCTGATATGATTTAGATTTTTTAGATTTAGATTTTATTTTATTTATATACCGCCCCCTCTCCCTATGTGGTCAGGTTTCATCAGGCATGTAATCAGCTTGGTAGAAAACATATGCCAGGAATTAGATGAATGGAGTACAATTTGGTTACTTCTCCTAGACCTCTTGGCTGCTTTTAATATCAACTTCTATGGTGTCTTTTGTTACAGAAAGCTATTTGAGTGTTTCTGGACACAGGGAATCTCATTTGAACAAAGACTAGTAAGGCAACTGTTTGTAACTGCAACGAAAAGGGTTTTACAGGAAATACACCAGGGTGGGGGAATAGGCAAAACCTAGCTATTCGCCTACACACATCTTATCAGGCAGCCAAACAAGTGCTTTGCAAAGCAAAGATAGGAAGGAAGTGCTCATCCTACAGAAAAAGAGTAGATTAAGTAGACACAACTAATGGGAAATTCCTAACTTCCTATTTCTAGCCCTGTTGCCATTTGTGGGCAGTAGCTTGTGAGGTTGTGAGAGTTATTGCAACTAAAGTCACACTTCCAACATCCTTCTGGGCTGTCTAGTGCAGTGGGCCTCGGGTATTTCTCTGCAGTGAGTTTAGTCCTTTCTTTTGGACATGTTCAAAAGGTGGTGGTGAGAGCCTTATTGTTTGAATCTAGATCCATGGTGGTGAACCTATAGAATGCATGCCAGTTTCTGGTGTGCGCATGAGCATTGGCCAGATGTTCATCATGCACGCATGTGCACCAGGAATCAGATGGCTCTCAGTACGTGTGCACGCTGGGATGCTGTGCTTTTGGTGAACCTGCTTTTGCAAAAACCAGCTGGCTGGCATGCATTGGTGCGTAAAAATGGAATGAGAGCCAGCGGGGCTGCACGTGCTTCATGGGATGGTTTTGCGTACCCTTCTGGCACACAAGCTGGCACGTGGTGATGTAAAAGTTTGCCACCACTGACCTAGATCCTTCATCTATTGCAGACATGTCAAACTCAAGGCCCGCAGGCCAGATGTGGCCCACAATGTGCTTGAATCTGACCTGCAGGGCTGTCCTAGAGATGGTGAGGAGCCAGCCCCCACCTTCGTTAGCCCAGCTGGGATGTCTCCATGGGTGCACACACAAGAGGCAGTGAACATGCAGGGGCTGGTGGCGCCTGGCAGCAGCTGCAGCTCATTGACCCCTCAGCTGCTCATTGACCCGTAGCAATGGCCAGCTGGATATGAACCCAGGGTGTCAAATAAGCTGCTCTCAGCCCTACCCTATCCCACTTGTATTGAACTCATGCACCTTGGGGCCCAGCATCCCATGCAATGCAGGTGGGTTCGAGTGCCAGCCCTTTAAGCAGCAGGCAGAGGTGCAGGCACTCGATCTGGTTCATTGGATGCGCTGGGTGGCCACTCACCCTGTCCCAGCCACAGCGGCCATGGGCAAGTAGACAGGCAGTGGGACCATGGCAAGGAAGTCTAACTGGTTATTGTCACTGCCATGTCACAGCCCCTGCCCGCTTGGCCTCCACCATTCAACCTCCAGCTCCAGTCGCTAATGTGGGATGAGCTACTTGCCTGCCATTACACTTCAACAGCCCCAGCAAATAGGAAGTGCAGGGAGGTCCCATCTCCAAGAAACAGCCAGGACTCTTTTCCCTGCTCTATTCTGCCCTGCCCAAGCCCAGTCCTGGAGCTGCCCTCTGCTGGAGTTGGGATGCTGTTTGAGGCTCGCCTTCCGTCTCTTGATCCATCAAGGCTGTCTGCGGAGTAACTGGACATGTTCCAAGCATCCCAGTGTTCAAAGTCTTTCTGGCAGCTCCCGAATCCTGAATGCTCGAAAGTTTCCATGAAGTGAATAGGAATTGAACTGTGCAATTTACAGTACACCAGTGTTAGTTTTCCTCCATGATTTTTTATCCACTGATGACAGTGGCCAAGTAGACAGGAATGAGGAAACTTCAAGCCCAAACCTTGGAGAATATATTCTAGAGAATTAGAATATTGAATTAAAAGTATTGGACCATCCATCTATTAAAAAAATTGAATTGCCTTTTGGAAGCATGCTTGGACTTTAGGGCAATTGTGTCCCTCTATAAAAATTCTTGTATCAGTCTTAAAAACAAACAACAACAAAGAAACAGACCAGGAAGTAGGCTGTTAATAAGGTATTAGTGTTCAACACGGAAGCACATTGCTGTTTTTTCCTTGTTCTTATCCCCTGTGGCATTCACTAAGAGGCAAGCCCTTTTGCCAGGCATTCCTCCAAAAGGGTTCTTGTGGTTGGATGGAATTGATTATTCCAGCCATTCAGATTTTCAGATGGCATGAAAAACATAAGAGTCTGTTAAGAATAAAATAAACAAAGTTCAGAGGAAAGATTGTGTTTATCAGTTGAGAACAGAGCTTCAGTTTCGTCATTAACCTACCAATTATGGCTGTTGATTACTTGCATCAAAATAATAAACACTGTTAACTTTGTTATGGTGTGTTATGCAGGCAATGCTTTGTGTTAGGCAGCCATAGCACAGCACTTTTACCTCACTTTTATTTTGCAATTACATTTATTTACCATGCTGCACTACATAGTGATACTTAAATGCCTACAGGAAGAACCAAGACAAATTGGCTGCAGCTCTAAAAAAGCTTGCAAGGAATTGTGAAAAAATGTAGGTTTCCATCCTGACTCTGTAGCTGAGCAACCAACAGCACTGTCATAAAGGACACATGAAACTTTACCATTACTGCCACTATCCAATATAAATATAAAAAGGAACAAAAACGAGAAGTTTTCACTTTTTTCCATTTCCTTTTGTGTCTGACATCAAATAGGTTGACTTCAGTCCCATCAAATAATCAATTTCTGAACCTAGTCTTGAATTTTTATTATGATTTAAGATAGACAAAACAACCAACTTCTCAAAAAAGGCCATTTATTTATATGATTATTTCTAAAATCTTATAGTAAAAGTTCTAATATTTAAAAAATGTCTGGTCCTTTAGTTTATTTATCACATACTTGGATCATGAGAATAGAATAAAATAGGATGGGATGGGACGGGACAGAACTGGGACCTGAGAACAGAATATAATTCTTTATTGGCTGTGTGTGATTATTTCCAGTTCTTTAAATTCTTAAGCTTATGGGTAACCTTTTATTCAGGAATGAAGGTAGTCTCACCACTCAGCTTTTCAAACTTGTCATTTCAAACATCTTTAATAGCTTTAAGGCAGTTAAATAGGTAATTTCTGAAAGTGAGTTTAATAAACCCAGTGTTCTTTAAAAGACTCTACCACAGATGGCCTTTCTTCATCTCCTGCTGTCCTGGGGTCTCCTCTCAAACAGCAGCTGTCTGGAGCACATGTTGGAAATCTCCCATCCTTTCCTTATCTGAAGATGTTCCACAGAACTGGTCTATTTGCTGTTTCTCCAGTCTTTGTCACGGTTGTTATATCTGCTTGTTCAGAGATGTGCTAGTAGTTCACCATACTTCCCCATGAAGTAAAAATTCTTAAATTTTAGGTGTGTATATTTAGCATCAGGCTTCAGTTGGATGAATCTCCATGTTTCATAATGTACTTTTTTAAAAGTGTTGTGTCATACATGTTAAATTTTAATGTAATCTGTTAATTTGTTCCATAAAGTCTGCAGTCAGCCTACTAAGTGGGCATTTTCTTTGGATTTTGTCTTTTAATTCGATTACGATTTATTACTAAAACAAAATACGTTAAAAATTTTAACATTTTCTGTGAGCACATATAATAACAAATGAGTACTGAAAGTTTTGGGCCTTTAGCTAAATTTTAAAGTTTATTTAAATACATGCTCCAAGTGACCACCATTCCGTCTCATAGGTGGCGAGCAAAGTTATCAATCACTCTGTCACAAAAAAAAATTTCTTCTAACTTCTAAGCCATGGAGTTTTAAACTAATTGTTATTATAACTGCTAACAAATCTAAAAAATATAAACAACACGGTTAAAACCAGCATATTTATTGGAAATGCTGTGGGTTTCATTTATTTTGGGACACCCTGTATCTCTGAACACTGATTGGAACTTCGTTCATTAACATCTAACTTTTTAATCATGCCTGAGTCCCATTTAGAAGCATCTCAGTTGTCTATTAAAATTGGTGTTTGTTTTTGAAAAGATCTAATAGAGTTTCCACCAAAGAAACTTGAGGTTTATAATTTTCTGAAACTAGAGGAAGCAGGGGCTTAGCATCAGGGCCAAGGCATACTCTGGCCCATGAGGCTGACGATGTTCACCAGAACATCCTGTTTTTATTTTTAAAACATATTTGATAGTCAGGGTGCAGTTGACTGAACATGCACAAATAAATTCTGTACACCTTGTACTAAGGTAAGATTATATTTAAAGCTTATTGCTCTTTTCTATTGCTATTGCTGTCCAAGTAGAACTACGCCCTTCCCAATCAGCACATTAGGGAGGCCTTAATCACACACCCTCACCCCACTCCCAGAAAAGCAGGGCATGATACTTCAAAACACATCACAAAATTCTTAAGAACTAAGTTCCCCTAATATAATTTAGAACTGTAATCGGTTTCCTAAAACTCGCCTTTATGCTGATTCAATTCTTTTATCTACCTCATTTATAGTATTCAGAGGGTATGGTTCATAAAAATATTAAAATAATAAATGGAAGTGGAAATATTATTTAAACAGTACTCTCTACAAGTGTTTTAAATACTCTGCCCAACCATTTCCAAATAGATGCCTTGATGATGTCCCTTATTTATACAACTTCCAAAGTTTCCCAGCCAGTTAAGAACATTCCTGGATGGCAGTTAGATATCTTCCCAAAGTACAGTGAAGGTTGTACTTTTACTATAGAGAATCCTATGTAAGCAGTAAAGAGAATAGATTAAATCCAGCTCAGGAAAGGAATGAACTGACTGCTGATTAAGCATAAACAAATATCTTGCATTTGCCCTGTTTGATGTGTATTGTGTCTGAGAGCTGAATGGGGCTTGTCAGCCTTCCTCCTAAAGACTAAGCCATCAGTTTGTGCACATTTGCATGTTAGTGAGTTTAAGGAATACTGTGAGGCACCATGAACCTACAGCAATACATGGAGTTACTTTCCTTTATAGTTCTTCACCTATAGATAGAACCTTGCCAGACTAAAGCAGCTGCATAACTATATACGTAGATATATTCTGGAAACTGCTAAGGAGGCGCTCTTTTAACTGTTTTCCTGCTGACCAAAGTTTCCAAATTTTGCTGCTTCATAATCTGGAAAGCATTCCCTCTTGGGAATCCAGGCTGCATTCCACCACAGATACAAATCTTGAAGATGCTGGAAACATACATTTCACCCCTTCAGTATCCTGCAACCAATTCTGCAAATGGACTACTAATGCATCACACAAATTGTAGTGCAGCCCTAACATCAAAAGGAATTGTGCACCCCTGATTTAGAAAGTGGCTCTATTTTTCTAAAAGCAAAAAGTAAATTTGTATAGGCACATAGGTGAAAATGAGAGAATAAATTAGTTATTTAATTCTGCTACATGATGAAATGTATAACTATTACTCCTACCAATCAATTTCTGAATTCCTGACAGGAAAAGTGGTAAGTTGTGGCCATAGTAATGATGCTGGAAACTACCAGAAGTGTACATTTGCAGAAAATAGATGGGCGCTGGGAAACCTGAGTGAAAGATGATAAACTAAGAAATAGGTCTCAGAAGAAAAAAAATCAGAATGAAGTCAAGGTGCAGCTAAGAGTATACAATAATCAATGTTTTAAAGGAAAAATACTGAGGAACTGAGGATGGAGCTATACATACCAGAACTACAGTCATGTTCAGCTACTGAAGGACAGTAATGAGTTTGTTGTAAAATTCTCCTTCATGCATACAATTATACAAGTGGCGATGATGAAAATGGTTTCTAAATATGAAAGGGCCAACTAGTTTTCCCCGTTCTTCAGGTACACAGTTGCCAAGTGAGAATTGCAACTGCTCCATCTACAAAGGTCAGGCATTCCACTGGGGAGGATAATATTCAGCTGATACTTTTTTATTGCAGCATTGAAGAAGAACACCATGGGAAAAACTAGAAATGGATTTTTGTTACTTTAGTTCAAAGGACAGACCCCTGATTGAAGGACTGCCTTCTTTTTTTCCTTGTTGCTATTTTGTTCATTCCTTTTCTAGCATTTTTTGGAAAAGGAATTACTCATTTTAATGGTCAAGACTACAGTGATAGGGTTTTCCCAGTTGCCATGTATGGCTGCAAAAGTTGGACCATAAGGTCCAACCATGAGTGTCAAAGAATTGAGGCCTTTGAACTATGGTGCTGGAGAAGACTCCTGCGAGTCCCTTGGACTGCAAGGCGAACAAACAAGTCAGTCCTAGAGGAGATCAACCCTGACTGCTCTTTAGAAGGCCAGATCCTGAAGATGAAACTCAAATACTTTGGCCACCTAATGAGAAGGAAGGACTCACTGGAGAAGAGTCTAATGGTGGGAACAATAGAGAGCAAAAGAAGAAGGGGACGGCGGAGAATGAGGTGGCTGGATGGAATCACTGAAACAGTTGTGTGAGCTTAAATGGACACCGGGGGATGGTAGAGAAAAGAAAGGCCTGAGAAACATTGTCCATGGGGTCGCCATGGGTCAGACATGACTTCACAACTAACAAAAACAGTGATATACAGTACCAGTACATTTATTATTTGAAGTGAATTTAATTTCTTTTCCATTGAAATTCATATTGTTTCATCTCTATATTTTTCAAACATTTAAACACATAGACTTTAATCTGTACAGGTTCTGATTTGCATTTTATTAATAAGTTATAAGTTGTGTCTAACAAATGTTTCACGTTAGGTGCTATAAGATTTTCAAATTCAGTCAAACTTTTAAATGTTCTCTCTTGCTTTTGCAATTTTTAAAATAATTGTGCATCTTTAAAAATACTAGAACAAATTAGGTCTAGAAGAGCACTATGTATTAGATTCAAAATATCCTTGTTTTACTCTATTAAAAGTAACATTGCAATCCAAACAACTTCTTGCCTCTCCACTGAGCAAATTCTAACTCAAATTGAATCCTGGGTTGTCAGACTTGTCTTCAAATTATCTTGCAAACTATTAACTAGGAGTTTGAGCAGTTCTTCCTTCTGTTACTGTTTTGCAATTTTCACTGAGAAGTTGGTACAGTATATAATTTTATTTTCCCTTTTATTTTGAACCTATCTGAGGCAGCTTTTTTTCTTTTTGGTTTCCTTTACTAGGTTCAGCTTTGCTGACATCTTTACACATTCAGGTCATCTGGAAAAAAAGAGCAGAAAACTTTTCCTTGGTGACCTATGCCTCCTTTGGCCTTCTCTAATTATATGCAAAGGTTTAAATGTCCCTGGTCAAACAAACCAATCCCTAACTAAACAGAAAGTGACACGATATAGTGTACAATGACATCTTTTTTGCAGGTTGAATGCATACTTACTGTATACCTGTTTACAGATTCAAAATAAGAAAACAGTAACAATGGCAAACACAGACATTTGGATATTCTTTCACTCACCTCTCTTCTAATAGCTTCCAAGCATTTCTTAGCCAGTTAAGTCTTCCTATTTTTACTTATTTCCTCCCCTGCCTTACTCTTCTTTCCAGAACACTTGTAGTTCAGATATACTCTTACATTTCTCTACGTATGATGCATGTCAGACATTGTCAATAATATTTAAACTTGGGATCTGTGTGCCGGTTTTAAAATATTTTTTTCCTTACTACTTCATGATTAATTTGGAGGCATAGGTGGATCATTTCTTCTGAAATACCCAACCTTTTTTCAACCCAGCATTGGCATCTCTCTGTTATACTTTGGAGTTGTGTAACAACCAAAAGTATAAAAATGTGGGCATGGAAAAATAAATTCAACTAATTAACCTTATCTTAGAAGCCAACATCACAGTGAAGAATGTAAATGGGTACGTGACTAAAAGGAATTTGAGAAAAGAAAAAGAGATAGGAAAGTTTTCTACTAATGCCTAAGAACAGAAAAATGAATGAACTGCAATTTTTTTAAGTACTGTGATTCTTAGGGACTTCTTTGATCTCTGCTAGTTTTTCCTGTTTCCTTGCAACTGATTTGTCTGGTTGCTTTCCCTTAGTCTTGTTCAAAATTAGCTTATTTACAAGGCTTAGTTGCATAACTACAGCTTGTTTCACTTTATTGTTTGTTTTTCTCTTTCTGGAAATAAGTGGTGTGATACCGTTAGTGATTTATTATAGTAGAAGTCTTTAGTATCAGTTCAACTTCTCCAAGAGTAATTACAACAGTCTTGTTATAAGTTTTAAATGCACAAACCTTACCAGATATAAGATGGTATAAGATATAAGATGGCAGCTGCTATAACTGTGTTTGTATTTTGGATACCACTGATTTCCTCTAGTCAAGAACCCTGTGCAACATATTGTGGCTGATGCATTTTTAATCATTCCTCTGCAAATATATTAAGGCAACTACAATTAAATATCGTCATCTAGTGTCGAAACACAGTACTACAAGAAGGAAAGTACAGAAATCAGTAAAGATTTAATATTTTGGTCAATGAAGAGATGAAAAGGAACATTTATACGCTGGAACCAGTCTATTGAAATCCTAAAAATGAAACTGAAGGCTGTCCAAACCAATATGAAGCTGAGAGGTATGTTCAGGTAACATAAGCAAAAAATTTGAAATTGTTTCCCAAATAAGACGACCGAATACCGAACAGAATACTGTATATGCACTGCAGATTAATAACCAAAGCATTGCAAATAAAGCAATTTTCCAAATAGATAACCATGTAATACCATTGTGCATTTCCTTTGCATCTGAGGGAATAGAGGTTGTTCTGCTCTTTCTACAACTTGCATTTGCAATAAAACTGAGTGCTGTAAACTTCCTATATGTTTACCTTTCATATGGATAGGAGCTGACCACTATTCTCCTGCCTAATAAGGCAGCCAGTCATCATAGTGTAGGCTTTAAAGATTTTTCAAACAATCCCATAGATTTTTAAAAACTAGCACTTTTATTGAATCAGAAACTGTTAGAAGCTTGAGTACTAGACTAGCTCTAAGAAATTATTATCAATGATGATAAGTAATCCTTCAAACATTATAACCTAGTCCTGAATCTGGAAAGACTTAGAGACAAAATCTTTGAACTACTCTAGAAATGGATTATCTGACTGAATCTAAGTATAATAAAAATCTAACACCACATTAATTTCCAATAAAATGCCAAAGCAACTATATTCAATGCCTTGAGGTGGTTTTTACATTTTTAATATCAAAGGTAATATTTATTAAAAAAATCAAAAATTAATCTGGCAAATTTTCAATTTATTCATGTTTAAAATATTACAATAATTTTGTCATTTCTATTGGATCTCATAGATTCTTAGTCCTGGTGCATAAGAAAAAACATGACGAAAAAAGCAACAGATGGCCAGCAAGTTCCCAATAGCTTCAAGAAAGAATTGTAGATGACAAATGGGAGTTCCCAATTCTCTATCTATTCTTCACTTCAAATTCTAACACACCTTGCCCCAACCTGGCATTATCCAGAAGTGCCTAAGTCTAATTATAATTTCCATACAGGCAGTCATGAGTCTAGATCATAAATCTGTCATGTGACCATGGGACACTGCAAATGACTGTAAATATGAGCCATTTTTGCCCAAAAAACAAAATACGGTCATATCACTGTGTGGGGATGGTTATCTGAACTTCAGAAGAACCAGTTCATAAGTACTTTTTAAGAGTTCCATTGTAACTTTGATTGCTAAGCAACTGGTCATAAGTAGAGGACTACCTATTCCCCAAAGAGCAGCATCATTATAATAATCATTCACTCTAGGTTTGATGGAGCATTTATTCAAATATAAACAGATATATACATCAGATCAAGGAAAACACAGTATTATTTATTCAGTTTATGCCTCTTAGAATTGAGGATATCTTTGGCTTATAACTTGGCTTGAGTTAGAAAAGGTTCACATTCTGTTTCTGTATTCATATTTGCTTTCTTTAAACCTGAGCCTTTCAGTTAAAATCTAAAATATCCTCCATGTCAATCTGCAATCTGTTTAGAATACCATACAATGAAATTATCTTGTTTCAAACCTGAACATCTATGCTCTACTGCATTCAGCAGAATGCATGTTTTGAAACTGAGCATTTCCTAATAAATTTTAGAAGTGAAAATGCCAGTAATACGTCAAATGACCATATTCAGTCTTTTTATTACTATTTTCCAGAAGGCACCAGTATCCTTACAGATTACTTTTAAGCTTGTTCTTACATTTTTTAATATCTCTTTTATACTTAGCTTTTATCCAATCTTAAAATATATTATTTTCATACAAGGTGATAAGGGGTAAATGTAAAGAGGTACATGATAATTTCTTCAGTAGCTTTGTGTTCAGCAGATGGTGACACAACAGTCAAAGAAAGGGATAATACATTGTGAAGTAATAAATTGCAGTACTGAGCTAACCTGATCTTTGAACTCCAGTGAGTGCTCCAGCTGCACATTAAGGCACAGAGGTATCAAGGGAAAAGGAAACTTAAAGGCAACTCCCTCATTTAAATAACTAATGTGGAAGGATCACACACTCTTTTTCCTGCTACAAAATGTTGCAAATTACAATTTCACCACATCATAAATCCGCTTAAAGGAAATTCAGATGTCCTATGAAACTAACATACATACATTGTGCAATCAATGTACACTGTAACAAAGCCCTTGTGGCAGAGATCTCTCTGTTGTTTTTCCAGGCTAGGCCCAGGAGCAGCTGGTACTCCAGCTTGTCTCAAAATGGTATCCCTCATTTGGGATCCATTTCCAAACCTATTACAAGAAAGTGAATCTTTCCTCAAAGAGGTAGTCAGATGCACTCACAGCCTATGGACAAACACATCTACAATATATCAGTCACTGTGTCCCTCTAGCTGGTTAGACCCAAGGGAACCCTGCAATATGGACTGAAAAAATCTCATTGATCCTTTATTTATTTATTTATT
>JAEANM010010812.1:0-15599 GCA_017656035.1 Myanophis thanlyinensis
AAAGTAAGTGGTATCTTGAGTTAATTTAGACCTTGGAGAATGGGAATAATATCAGTTTGCATAAGTTTGAAAAAAATAATCTAATTTGAAGAGGCCTACAGTACATATTCAAAACCAGCTCTCTGTCCTGAGGTACAGGAGATGTGGATATTCTACTTCCCTGCTGTCAGGTCCCACCATGGAGACAAAACTAGATGAGGGGAGTTAACAAAATAGCTCAGACCAGCCAGGCTTCAGCAATATGCACATTAGATGTTTTAATCAGCAATGGACCCAGCACTGAGGAACAGGATGTTTTGGTTGGATGAGTTATCTTCACTGTTACCTTGCCTTCTTTCATTAGACTGACTCTGAAGAGACCTTCAGAGACAGGGAGGCAAATTGGTAGCTTCCCTTCCCCTTGTGCCATTCCTTCCCCTTCTATGTTTGTCTGCAGGACATTTTCCCCCTCTGTGTTCCCCTGCATCTATCTATGTATCCGGCCTACCTTTTAAGCATCAAGCCCTGTTAAAAACAAGAGTCCAGTTTCCCAACACCCCCCCACCCCCACCCCCACCCCCACCCCCAATTACAAGCAATAGCTGTAGCTCGGGTGTAGGATGACAGTGGCTCGGGGTTGGTTTCCAAACATTTTGTTACCAGGCTAGGTAACCGGCGGAATTGAGGGAATGTCAGTGTTGGTGTTCTTCTGCTTGTAAGGGCTTCCTGTGGTCAGTAGGTCTTGTGATGGGAGGGTCACAAGCCCCTTCCTGACACACACACACACAAAACAGAGTGAGGTGATCTCAGTTGCACAGCTTTCCACAGTGACTTCTAGAGTAGCAATCTTCTTCAAGGAACAGAACCTGCAGAGGCAGAGCCATCTTTTTTTAAAGCTCAGGGAAGGTAATATTGAGCCGAGACCTCTGCCAGGAGTACAGAGCAAAGCATATGCAGTCCTTCTTGAGCACCAGGAACATTTGGGTCTCCAGAGGGTTTGGCTTGTGATCCTCACCTCACCTGTGTCACGGCTAAAAGAATTACATGTGTGGATTTTATACCTTTCCTTTATTCTACAAGTATTATGGTAGATCTTTTAGTCTTGCCACAAATGTAAGATGGAACGTTGGGGAGTTGAAGTTAAGATAGTAGCCAACTCGGGGTCTTTTATCTTTTTACCTTCTTTCTCACCAAAAGCAAGGACACTGCTGCTCGCACCTGAGGGGAGGCATGGGAAGATGAACTCTGGATGCCACCCGGAGTGGATTGGCACAGAGAGTTACATGTGATGGACTGGGGGGGAAGGAACTTTCACTTTAGGTGGGTGGAGAAAACACGGGCTTTTCGGATTCGGGTTTTCTCCAGACGTACCAGTAAAACGTCTTCAATAAAATCTCATTCTAAGGACTTTCATTTCTTTGGAGTTTTGATTCAATTGCGGATGCTGTGTGGAAGCCTGACAACCTGCTTAGCTCAACCTGCAGGAAGACGCTGGTGCATACGGGCCTTCAACGTGACTTTCTTTTAAAAAGCTGATGAAACACACAGCAGAAAACCAGACAATGCATGGAAAGCAAATGGCATCTATAGGTAGTCCTGGACTTATGACCACAACTGGGACGGAACTTCTGTTGTGCAGAGATTTTGCAACTTTTTTTACTGTGGTCAAGCAAATAACTAATTAAGTAAATCTGGCCTCCCCTCCACTGACTTTCCTTGCCAGAAGCTGCCCAGGCAGTCTGCAAATGGTGATCATGTGACTCTGGGATGCTACAACCATAGTAGATACATGCTAGTTGGCAAGTGCTTGGATTTTGATCACATGCCCATCAGGGATGCTGCAACAGTTGCGAGGACTCATCGCAAGTCAGGTTTTTCAGTGACTAGGAATGGCCGTAGGTCAAGGACTACCTGTAACTAACATGCAGAAACACGGTGTGTGTAGCCTTTTCCTGGGTGCTGAGATAGCAGACCAGCAACAAGAAAGCAGTACTGCCTCCTGATAGCCCGTCACTTAAGTTACTTACCTGCAGGGCACAGTAGCAGCTGTGGAGGTTATCCAGGCGAGGAGAGAATATAAATTCGTTGAAGGCACCACCCAGTGTCTATTGAGAAGTTATGGGGGGGAAAAAATTAAGAGTGGTAGAATTGACAGAGACCTTGGAGGACATCTAGTTTAATGCCCTGCTTATAGGACAGCGGTGGCGAACCTTTTACGTCATCAGGTGCCATCCTTACTGCCAGAAAGGCACGCCAAACCGTTCCATGAGACCTGCACAGCCCTGCTGGCTCTGCTGCCCGTCCTTGCGCTCCTCGTGCCTAGCCCCCGCAGCCCATTCTTGCGCTCCGTTGCACGCTAGCCAGCTGGTTTTTACCATGCGGGAGTGCCAAAACTCAGAAGAACAGTGTCCCAGCATGGTGTGCATGCAAGCGCAACAAACAGCTGGCTGGCATGCATGTGCATATTGAACACTGGACATTTGGCTCTCGGAGCATGTGTGCACGCTGGGATGCTGCGCTTCTGGGTTTTGGCACTCCCTTGTGGCAAAAGCCAGCTGGCTAGCGCGCGACAGAGCGCAAGAACGGGCTGTGGGGGCTGCACGCGCTGGAGCGCGAGAACAGGTTGCAGAGCCAGTGGGACTGCGCGGGGCACGCGGGATGGTTTGCCGTGATGGAAAGCTTGTGGGACAGTTTGCTGTGCTGTTTCCAGCATGCGTTCCATAGGTTCACCATCACTGTTATAGGATCTGCTAAAGCACTTTCGCCTGATGACTATCTTGTCTCTGCTAAGTGGAAACATACCACTTTCTGAGGTAGCCCATCCCACTAGCTGACTATCGCTATTGTCAGGAAATTCCTCCAAATCTCTAACTTGAGCCTAAATCCTTACAGATTCAACCCAATGGCTCTCGTCTTGCCCTCAGAGATGACAAAGAAGTCTATTTGGCAATCCTATGGACTGCTATTATACTTCCCCTCAATCTTAAACCAGTTCTGTAAACTGCCTAGAATCCATTAGATTTCAGACAGTGGACAAATCTCATAAGCGAACAAATAAACTTTCATCATAAGACTTGGCCAAGCCCCTCATTTGCTCGTCTTAAATTGTTTGAGATCCATTTTGATTGCATTGCAATGCTCAGAACTGGAACACAACAGCTTAAAAGGGGTATAACCAAGAATTATTTCTCATAATTACTTTCTCAAACATCAGTTACCTTTTTGGCAGCTGCATCACCATAATTTGGGAAATATTTTTGTCCTTCCTAGTATACCCTCATTTATGTATCTCTCATACTGCCTATGTGACCAAATAAATGAAAATCAAGCCAGAATAGGAAGCTGGAGTTAGTCTCAACCTCTTGACATATATCAGTTAATGTATTTCTAGAAAATCAAGCTATATTGAAGAACATGATTTCATCTCTCTTACAAACCATCCTTCAAAATGTAGGGCTGTCTAAACACCAAGTCACCTGAACCTCCATCCCAACTCATTATGTAGCAATGCAAAAACAAAAACAAAAAAAAAAACACCCTCTGCTTACTGGGGGCTGGGTATCTACTAAACAAAGTTCCATCTCCACCAGTTGTTCAGGTTTCACTTCCAGCTGGGAGCAGAGAAGGGAGATGAGAATTGGAGCATGGCGATTCTGGTAGAAAAAGAGAAGTTAGGAATGCACAAACACTCTATGGTGACAGAGACAGGCTTTCCCTCACATGTCCCCTTTCCCAGCCAACAGCTTATGACTGACAACAGACTGGTGAGTCTACTGCACCCCTTTCCAATCTATCTTACCTGGAAAGATTTGGTACAGCTGTCTTCTGTTATGGAGTCTCCCTTCTCCAATATCTCCTGGGCTTGAGTGGCCAGAATTGGAACCCTGTGAAAAGCCAATGAATTGGCTGTGATGAATTGCTCCCTGGAGAAACTTAGGAGTTAAAACTACAGAGCTAGCAGAATTCAGAGCTGAGGAAGCAAGCAGAACACCCTACCCATAGCTAATATGTCATACACTTCCCAACCCCATGGAGGTTGTGTCCAGAAGTCCTGGGTTACATCATCTGTTAGTCTCAATCTGCAAAAATACTGGGGAGAGATGGGGATCTAATCCAACCCACCTAAAGGGTGTGACATTTGGAAAACTACTCTAGATATTTCTCCTACTTTTCTCAGGATGCTCTCCCATCATTACATTCAGAGTGCTGCTAAAGCATCCAAGAGCTAGACAATAACCTGGGTAGTAGTACAAGAGGTCTGGTTCACCACTTCTAGACAGAACAAGGCTCCTTTGTGTACAGATGCGGCTTTTCTGAAAGAAAATGTATGGGTTTTTTTTCTATCACTGTGAGACGAGTGATAGACTCCTTCCTTCTATTCAGTTGCTACAAATGCAAATCCCTCAAGTTTGAAGATCATGGCCAGATCTTGAGAGGTTTCCAAGTCAATAGCTGCTGGCTTACTAGAGGAAGAGACAACCTTCATAACTTTTTCCTGAACTTGTAGTCTTCTATATCAACCTCAGTAACTGTTCCAAAGGATTGTTAAGTCCTCTAGGGCAGTGAGAAACTCAAAAGCAGGAAGATAGAAAAGAATTAAAGATCACGCCCATCGGTGAGTATTCTGAGCCAAAGATCATTGAAAAACCCATGAATTGCCAAGAAATAAATCAAGCCCTCCCTTTCTTGCAGTCTTTTAGTTAGGTGCTCGTGAGGACACTCTTGCACATGGTCCTGTATCAAGCAGGGAACTGGACAAAATAACCTTACTTATATTCCAGATTCAAGAAATCTGCTTTGAGCAAATCTGGTCCAATGTTAGAACTTTACATACATTTATTTTAAAGGAGACTCTACTTTAACAGCAATTACCCAACCAAGAGAAATCAAAGGGGCTTGTAATAAAAGTAGTATCATATATATATAGTGAAAGCAGATAATCCATACTTTATTTGCCAAAGGATTCTTTGGTTTTATTAAAAGAGAAGAGAAAAGATGCAGGGGAAAGCCTGAAGGCAGATCTCTTGGAGAAGTGTTTACCAACTCACATCGGTATTTACTCACATTTACCACATTGGCAAAAGCCTTCCTGAATCCCACTTATGAACTTTTATAAAACTGCAACATTCTTTCCCCAGAATTATATGCAGTAAGAGGTTAATCTCTATGTGAGTGTGTGTGTGCGAGTGCATATGTGCGGGACAATCAGAACTTTTGTCCACAGCATAGAGTTAATCTATGGAATTCAGTATTGTAAGACTCTGCTTTTTGTGGATTTCCTACAGCCACTTAGTTTGACAGTGTGGGAATAACATACTGCAATAAATACAGCCTCATACTGCGTACTGCAATAAGAGCCTCAGTGGCGCAGAGGTTAGAATGCAGTACTGCAGACTACTTCTGCTGACTGCCGGCTGCCTCCAGTTTGGCAGTTCAAATCCCACCAGGCTCAAGGTTGACTCAGCCTTCCATTCTTCCAAGGTGGGCAAAATGAGGACCCAGATGGGGGCAATATGCTGACTCTGTAAACCTCTTAGAGAGGGCTATAAAGCACTATAAAGTGATATATAAGCCTAAGTGCTATTGCTCTTTGATTTAACCCAGCAAAGCTCTTTTGCACTGCAGCCCTTGCTAGAAAGGAAGTCGATAAACGGGGCGCCTGGAATCCTTTTTCTAAAGGCTAACAAGCTGACTGGACTCAACATACCATATTTATCAGTGTATAACGCACACTGGCGTATAACACGCACCTTAATTTTAAGAGAAAAGTTTCAGGAAAAAAACTACCGTATTTATCAGTGTATAACGCGCACATGCAATTGCCACATTCTTTTCAAGAAAAAAGTGTGCGTTATACACCAATAAATACGGTAACAGCTTCCAAGAAAGGCTCCTTGTCTGAGACAGTACAAGACAAGGACGGTTTACTCTCTCACAGGTGTTGCTCAGTGTTTGGTCCAAAGCTCTCATTCATGTTGCGCTGGAGATGGATGGCCAAATTTGGGATGCGGAGAATGGGCTGTTCCACCCTTACTAGCTGTTGCTCCAGACGCCCTGTGCAGCCATCCTGCAATGAAAAAGAAAGCAGTATAAAACCATTGCTGTTTGATTAAATGATTAAATCCCATGACGCAAAAAAGGGATAACGTAGAGGAAAGCTACAAGGTTTTTTCAGGAAACAGCACCAGCGAGTAATTCTGTCCTAGCGGCTATCAAAAGAAAATCAGTTCCAATGGCTTGAATAAATGCACCACTGAACTTTAACTAAGAACAGATGGAGAATTTCATGGCTCTGATTTTTATCAGAACAGTTTTCTTTTTAATTTCCTAGTCCCAACGTTTAGTGGCTGTCTAAAGAGGAAATGTAACAATCCTTAACAACAATGCTGCCAAATACGAAACTGGTGATTTGAAGACAGATCCTTTGTATTATATCTATTTCAGCCTCAAGTGCTTTTTCAAGATGAACTTTTCATTGATTGTTATTGACTTATAAAACTACAAAAATTCCACAGGACTCTATTTTTTTGTGTGTGCGCAACACACTTTATTTTTCAGAGATGAGTCTGCTTAAGCAGAAATACTCGAGGAGACACATAATGAAATGTGTGCTGGTTTCAACACAGAAAGAAATACCAAGTTTTAGAACCAATCTTTATCCAATTCCAATTTCAAATTTTATTGGTCACATACACAATCATACATGGGTACGATATGCAGTGAAATGCTTACGCAACCACAGGTAAGTTAAGGTAGGAAGGGAGGGCTAGGGGTAGCTGGGAAGGTGGGAATCAGATGCAATCATGCTTTAGTGTCTTCAGCTCTTCATCTAGAAATTATTGACTGTTTAATAAACTCTCAAGTCCTTAATAAACCAGTTTCACATAATTTGGTGATCCAGAAATATTGGGAATGGAGTTCCCACAATTGCCAGTCATCCTGATGGCGTGAAATTCTAGGAATCACATCTGGAGAATGCAAGGAAGAGATAATCTAAGCTTGCAGGCTTCTTATTGGCATATGTTTATAGTTGGCATGTTATATGCTGACTGTAACAGGGCTTCTTTGGGCCTTCCCTTCCTTCCTTCCTTCCTTCCTTCCTTCATTTTTGTAGCCACCCATCTCAATCAACGACTTTGGAAAACTTGCAATTCAAAAAATATATTACAATTGAGACATTAAAAACATTTTAAAACAAGATAAAAACAATTGAAACATCCAAAATAAATATACATAGCAGCCAAGATAGTTGGCCAATTAGTAACAAAACCAGGAAAGGGGGCTCTTGACACATTCAGCACCCCAAGTTCAGGAACAGGGCCAGGTTTTAGGGCTTTACAAAAGGCTACCAGGGTTGGGGCCATTCTAATCTCCACAGGGAAGATGCTTCTTAGGGCAGGAACCATAGCAGAAAAAGCCTATCTAGTCCCCTTTGGCTGATGGGATCTGCAGCAGGCCCATTCTGCTAGGTTGAGTTGGATTGGTAGAGGGAAAAAGGCAATCCTTTAGCTAGCCAGTCCCAAGCGATTGCGTATTGTACAAATGCAATCATTATTGTTTGCAAATCTTAATTTATACTTCCTCATCATGGATGAATCATGTTTTTTCAATATCTCCCAATTCAAATAATGTAATGCATAGACTTGCTGCATAAACAAACTCTTGGTATGTTTGTTTCTACTACACTTGAAGCTCAAAAGACTTGATTCAGTATTTTCTATGTCTCCATATTCCTTATACATATTGAAACCTTAAAGGTTTCAAGAGTCCCATTCTCACACAGCAGACCTAAAGAAATAAAAATCCAGTAGTGTGCAGCAGTTTAAATCTGAAGCAGAAAAAAAGTGTTTTGGAAGGGACACAGAGCCTTAAGCGCAATATGCACTTCCATGTTCCCTTCTGTTTCCAATCCAAAGCACTGCATATATCCCTAGGTGTAAATTTTGAATGTATTTTCAGATGTTCTTAGAAATGTGAGAACAAGAAACCTATGTGAATAAAGGCAAAACTCATGTCATAATCTGGGAAAGTTACCACTGTGTGCAAGTCTTCTCAAAAGTAGTCTGTTTATAATAAACAGGTTCTAGTCTCAATTTTATTTTCCCTATTTATTATCAGATGCAATGTGCAATTTCCTGTACCATTTTTTCAAACCTAAATAGATAAAATTAATTTCCCACCATTCCTCCAAGAGCAATCAAACACAGCCTTGCTGAACTTGTTTTTAAGATGCAGAAAAAGATTTTCTTTTCCTTTTCTTCTTGAGTTTTGAAACCCAAGCCGTATATTCCAAATTGCAAACAGCAGCAACAGCATTTTTGCTTCCAGGCACACTAAATGAAAAGAACATTAACTTATCTGAACCTGTGCAAATACCACGTTCCAGTCCATTAGTAACCACACCAGTATCTCTTGTACCAGCATGTCTTAATAACACAACTCTATACAAAAGCAAACTTGCCTTTGTTTGAAAGCTCTATGCTCAGGTGGAGGTGGACAGATCTGCATCAGATTTTGAATGTATTAGTTATTTTTGGGTTTTGTTCCACTCAAACAATATTAAAATTGGGCTTTGCACCATTCATATTTAAGGCCAAGCAAAATGCTATGTACCATGCTTTGAATGACTATCCAATCATTTACAAACAATGTTAGGCATCCAGGTTCTCTGAGCATACTGGACTAAAAGCCTTATCTAGTAATTCATAAAAATGTTGAGGCTTAATAATATTGTTACGGACTCTCTCTTAATGCTTCTATTTCCAATGAAGAAATGAATATAAACAAGTATTCGACACAACAAGGCTCTTGAAATCTATTTTACAACACAAACATTGACATTTGGATGGAGGATTAAATGCCAACATACATTTATACACATTTGCATTTAATCCTCCATCAACTTTAGTCCAAGAACTGTTTCACAAAGCAACTGCCAAAAGTTAACTAAAAATCACGAGGAGTTGGTTCTACTTCTGTAAATCAGATCACTTAAGATGTATCTTCTCAAGGCACCTTAGATGGGAGAATTGCCCTACTTTTTCCCATGGGATGTCTGTTTTGTTTTATTTTTGTTATGTCTTCATGGGAAGAAATCCACTACAGTTGTTGTCACACACTGAGGTAATACAAGATTAGCTCTTTATGTGACATCCTTATAATACTAGATGGAGAAAGAAAATAAGCTTCAACTTCTTTTCCAATTGTATAAATCTAGGAATGTAGAAGGAGAATAATTCAGGCAAGACTGACCTTGAAAATTACTCTTCCAGCCACAGAGAGATCACGGTCAAACCAAGTATTCCAGATACCACCTCCATATGTTTCCACAGCCACCTGGACTGTACCTTCCTGGTTACATGTTGAAGACCGTTTCACCTAGAAGAGACCCAAATACAATCTCAGATATCCCTCAACAGTCATGTTCAATTACTACGTGGCATCTTAATGTCATTTTTAAAAGAAAGAGGCTCTAAGCAGAAAAACAGAAATCCTTCCAACAAGTATCAGAAATAGTGCCACCATATAGAAAATTGTAGCTGTGAGGTGGAAAAGTTGAAGCCGTACTGATTGAAGCACAATCAGAGGGATGCAATAGCAGGGAAAATTAAGACAATCAGTAGAAGCAGGGGGAAAAAATAATCCAGCCAAGAGCAAAAATATCTGACAAGGATTACATCATTGCTTACCCGCAGACAGGGACTGTCGGTGTGAGCTCCAACTAATGTGAAGCCATTACCTGGCTGGAATTGTCCTCCCACAGCAAAAGCAACCAGTGTTGAAAAGTTTCGGGTCACAAAATACTGAGGCCAAAAAAAAAAAAAAGAGTACAGAAAGAGATGGTATCAATATTTTGCATTGTCCCTCAGGGAAGCAGCTAGAGATACTTCCATCCCACCTTCCATCCCTTTCAAAATAAAGGCAACACAACTATAAATCAGAAGCAAGATACAGAAAAGTCACTGTGTCCATCTTTCTCCACACCTTTCTGTCAGGTTTGATATCCCAGTGTTCAGTTTCTTTCAGTTCCTGGAAACCAGCCTGAAGCAGGCGATTCCGACATTCAGCAACCACTGCAGGAAAGAAGAGCAGAAACAATCACAAAAGGAAACAGCAAAGGCACCTGGCAAGAAAGTGTGCTATAAAATCCCTCCAGAGATCCACAATTCTGGGTGACCTCCAAATTAACAGGATGCGATGCAACTCTACTGGTGCTCATCAGGCTATCAGAATTGTTTGACCCAGCTTAGGAACAGATGGTGTGATGGTGATCTTATCCTGGCTACCCTCAGGCTGTCTTCCACCACTCGGGCTGGGATTGCAATTCCCCAAATTGTCACCCAGCTTTTGGACAAGCCAGTTGAGAATTCTGAAAGCTGCAGTCCCAACAAAGTTGGAGGTCAATAAGACCGAAGAGCAATTTTTAGGGTTTTATAATTATTAGAAAGGTTGTCCTGAAACTGTCGACACAACTTTGGACCTAAGGCCTCAAGATGTGATCTTCCTCTGCCAAGTCTAATGCACTTACTTTGGTTTATTACATTTTGGATTGCAGATCAAGACAGAATGTACAAGGTACTTACGAAAGGAAGTAAAACAATTACTTAAGAAATAAAGAAGCTAGATAGAAACAAAGTGGTTACACCAGAAAGACGGGTGTGCATGCAAGAGATACAAATACTTCTAGTGCAAATACGATGCATTTTGCACCTTGGATTTCTAAATACATTCCTCATCAGCATGAAACTTCACTATTTACTCTGGGCTAGAGAATGTACTGCTAAAGGTTCTTCCAATTTCCCCCTCATAATTTCAGTGCTCTAATCCAAGATTCTTTTAAAAAGAATTCGAAGAACAGAGCTTTATATATTTTAATGATTCTCCGAAGCCATACTTTAAGAAGAGTAGAAGAGTATATGCACAATGGGAATATTCAACCTGTCGCACTGGCAGAAGGGGCATGCTGCAGTCCCTGTCAGCCAAGGATTTGGGACTGGCGAAGTCCAGAAGGGCCTTTTCCACTATGGCTCCCACCCACTGGAACATCATGCCCCCTGAAGTGATTGTTTTGGCCTTCCAAAAGCCCTTTAAAATATGGCTATGCCAACCAGCCTGGGCTCTCATTGGAGATATAGAACTTTGGAGCTGGCTAATGGAATGGGTACTGTAAAACCCCACCCTCTCCCTGTGTACACTTTGCTCCCTCCCTCTCCATCTCGTTTAGTATTATTTTAATTTAATTTAATTTTAACTGAATTCAAATTTATTTGAATTTAATTTTATTTGAATTTTAAATTTACGATCTTTATTTTATTATTTTACTATTTTATAGCGCATTTTAGCTGAATGTCTATAAGCTACCCAGGGTTGCTGCTGGCAAGATGGGCGGCATACAGGTTTAATAGATTTAAAAAATAACATTTTAATGTAGGGGAAAGGACCTTAACCAATACCGCTGGATGCTAAACATGGATGCAAATATGCTAAACCAGTTAGGTTATTTAATGTGAACTTCTAGCATCATTTCCACACAACTCCTTAACACCAATTTGTGGCTTTTCTGTTAAGCTTCCTGACCATTTTGAAGCAGCCACCATTTCTGGTTAACATGGCGCATGCTCATATTACATTGCCAGAGTAACTTAATCTTTTGTATGAATGTGCCTACAGTCAGAGGTGTCTGCAGAATCTGATACTTTTGTCAAAATGATGAAAGCAGGTGTTTTACTGCAAGCTTCATCCTTTTCATACACTGTGATGGCACAATGCACATACAAAAGGGGGGAATGCTTACATCGTCTAACCCTTTTGACCTCCCTTGCCAGATTCTCCTGCCCACAATACCTGTATAATACGCAAGTTATGTTTGGCCTTTGGAAATGGTGTTATTTTGCTTCAGAGGTTACAGTTCAGTAATTCTGACGCAGGTACAAAAATTAATATTGAAAGTATACAAACATACTAGCAATTTATAAAAGATAGGAATAAGATCTGTCAGCAAAATCCACATATAATGTCTAACTTTTTTTAAACAAAGGAGAGAAAAAATAGCAATGAAAAGGATTGGGCAAAATTATGATGTTTATTCAAATAGTTAAGATAATCTGTTGTTTGATAACAAGTGTCATTCTAAAGATGGACTCTGCCAACTATCAAATTATAGTAAATCCTACGGGCATAGGGAAGAGAAGATTAAGGATATTAAAAATTGTACTTGCTGTCTCCCTATATTAAAAAAAGGTGTGAGTTTCTGCTTCAAAGAAGTAATTAAGGTGTTGTTAATGATTCAACCATATCAAATTATGCTAAGCATGGCTTGCAGATAAGACAAGGAGCAAAGTTCTGCAAAAAAAGATTGTGAAGGCTCAGGAAGAAATAGGAAGATTATCCTTTGTTGTACCTAAAGCAGTATGATAAAAGACAAAGTTAATAATTTCTCACACAGAAACATTGGGACACTAAAAATTTTTGGGGGGAGGATGGAGGAGGTGGAGAAAGACAATAGCAGGGAAAACCACAGGAGTTAAGAAAAAGAAATGGTAACAACACTGGCAAATCAAATGCAGCAACGTCCCCCATTCAACTTGCTTTCAGTACGTTCACTTTAATCCTGCGCGAATATGCCAATGCCAGGTTAAAAACAAAAATCTGGGGAAAAAAATGTTTTAACAATCAAACGTGTACAGAGGTTTTTCATGTTAACTGTGAGACCAGGCCTTAGATTCAAGAAAAGCCTGGCAAGGATGCACAGTCACCCCGGGAAGGCCTTTGGTGACCTCGGGGTGGGCGGCAAAAGCTTCCCGATTTCGCCGAATGCCTCTTTCTTACCGTGGTAAGGGGACGGGCTGCGGTGCACAAACTTCAGCAGCTCTTGCGCCGCCGCCTGCACCGCTTGCTTGGAGCTGGTCTGGAAAGGGAAAGAAAAAACAACAACTACCGCAGCCGAATTAGGCGGGACTCGCCCCGTCCCGGTTCCTCCAAACGGGTCTCCCTACGGTAGCCTCCCCGCTGAACTACGCGACCCGACAGCCATCGCCCACCCACCCACCTACCCTCCCAGACGGAGCCCGCCTTCCGAGCTCTTCCGAGCGCCCGCTCTTTCCCCTCAGCGGACGAGCTAGGGGACGCGAAAAGCGCTTCCCGCTTCTCCTCTACCTGCATGCTGTCACCGGCTCTGCACCCTCTCCCCAGATCAACAAGACGCCGCTACCCGGGGCCACCGCGCCTCGGAAAGAGTGCAATGGGCTCCACCCCGCACCGCTCGGCCTGCTGGGGACTTAGGAAGGGAAGCTATGGGTCGGAGCCCTCTGCAGGTGTCCCTTGGTACGACCGATCGGCTATTAGATTGAAGCAAGGAAGGAAATTTCCCGAAGCTAGATAGGCCCTTCTAAGCGCGCCTCATTCCTGATGTATGACTGGTTTTGGGGTAAAGTACCAGTGACTGCACTTCAAAAGATCCATCTGTCAAAGTACTGGAGTTTGCAGATGATACAACAGTGATCTGCACACAGACCAACTAGAACAATCTGGAACTGAACACACTCAAAACCGTAGAAATGGTGATAGATTTTAGGAGAAATCCTCCCGTACTTCCACCTCTCACAATGCTGGACAGCACAGTATGGACAATAGAATCCTTCAGATTTCTAGGTTTTATCATGTCACAAGACCTAAAATGGACACCTAATATCAAGTGACAGAAGCTGGCGGATCTTGGCTGATTTCAAAAGAGCTACACAAGTCAGATTCGGTGTGAATTTGGATGGGAGGCCACCAAGTTATCCCAGGACTGTAGAGGACAGTAGGCAAAGCACTAGCATATTCTGCCTCCCAAGTTGTATGACGTTTCAAGGAATTGAGCTTGAGTCAAGAGACGTTTAAAGTATAGCTTGCTTTCATCTCCATCCCACTCCGAGTTCCCAGAGGCCTTTTAGACCCGAACAAACTAAGACCTGCTTAATTTTGGTGCCAGGGCATGCCTTCAGATCAAGGGTAGGCAATATATTATCCGTGGGTGGGTCCCAAACACTTCCCTTGGTCACCCCTAGCCTCCCTTCCCTATTTGACTTTTACAAAGTGCTTTAATTTTTTTAACTGATTTAGGAAGTTGTGAATCTGCAAAGTCTTTAGTGTCATGTAGCAGCAATGCCTTCAGCATGGAAATTTTTTTTTTATACAAAGCTACTTCATCTTCCAGTTTAAGGAAATAATTTGAAAGTTGCCATACTCACCACT
The DNA here is from genome assembly GCA_017656035.1 of Myanophis thanlyinensis. Taxonomy (NCBI): domain Eukaryota; kingdom Metazoa; phylum Chordata; class Lepidosauria; order Squamata; family Homalopsidae; genus Myanophis; species Myanophis thanlyinensis. Next base: position 14,215 of record JAEANM010010812.1, read on the forward strand.
CATTGTCCTTCAATGCCTACGGTACCATTTTTGTAGTCTGCCCACCATATGTTCTCTAGCCCCAATTCATTCTTCTGCTTTATGTCTGCTTTACTAATCACATTTTCTATTGTGTTAACATTTATTATGTATTTTCACCAAGGATCTTTAGGAGCTTGTTTCTAGCACTTGTAAATTTTAGTGCCACTGTAATACCCCCTCATGCAGAATCTGCCTCATTCAAAGACGATGGCCTAAGGTGAAGTAGAGTTATTGACTCCAACAACTATTCACTGCCATCATCTTTTCTTCTCCTCATCCAGGGATATAGCGGCATTTTTCTTCCAAAAGAAGAAAATTTTTTTCATCTTTCTTTTGTATGAAAAATAGCAATATATCTTCAGTCAATATCTAGACTTGTTATAAGGTTACAACACTTAAAGATACAAATTGACACCAAAATTGTCTTTTGAAATGAATTGAACAAGAGTCGGACAAGATTTAAAAATATCCCTTCCCCACAAAAAGAATCAAAACTCTTATAACTGATTATAGACTTCAACTAGGAATCTGAGCACATGGAATTCCTGAATCATGAATGACTTCACCTTAATAGGAATGGGCTTAAATCTTTTTCTTCCTCACAGTCAACTGCAGTTCCTGGGAAGACTTAAAAGATGAGAATGCCAAACAAACTCTTCCTTTCTATTTAAAGAAACAGGAAACTACCCAGTTGACAGTTAATCCAAAACTTGCACTGCTAGAGGTATCAGATACGGTTTTAAAAAGCCATAACTGAGGTATTTTGCTGAATCCAAGAGATCTTCCTGGACCCTCTCTTTTTCCCAGTTGAAACAAATATAATAATAATAATAATTGTTTTATGACATTAATTAGCATAGGATCTTATGTATTATAAATAGTTAAACCTTCACAGTGCTGCAAGATTACGCTTTCTGCAATAGATGAATGTGCTATCCTTCCTGCAATTAAAAAAAAAATGCTTATATTATTTGCACTGAGTCAGAATATGGGCAATTGTAAAAGCCTACATTACCCAAGATGATAATTTCTGTTGGTAATGTTTCTAACCTTTAATAAAGAGTGCTCACATAAAAAGGAAGAAATAGGCAAAAAACCCCAACACATGCAGTTCTCTAATAAAAAGAGTTAATGTATTTGAATTTTTGGGTAAAAATAGAAGAAGCGGAGGGCTTGATGTATAGTAATTAAGTCAGAACAGATAGTAATTTTTTTCTAGGCAGTGTAAGTTTTACCTCCATATTAAGTCATAACTTGATTTTGGCATTTTCTGTTTTCTGTTTTCTGTTTTATTGAATTTATATACCGCCCCCTCTCCCAAAGGACTCGGGGCAGTGCACAGCAAGTAAAATACAATACAAAAT
>JAEANM010010813.1:0-15599 GCA_017656035.1 Myanophis thanlyinensis
CTGTGGGCTGGTCCTTTACTGTTTCCACGGCAGTCCTGCTGGCCAAATCTAAGCTCTCAGTGGGCCGGATCTGGTCCTAAGCGATTTTACAGAGTCAGTATATTGTACCCAACAATCTGGGTCCTCATTTTACCCACTTCAGAAGAAATGGAAGGCTGAGTCAAGCTGAAGCCTGGTGGGATTTGGACCACTGTGGCACCGAGGCTCATCCTGTATCTGATGATGGTGGAGATAAAGAGGTGGAATTGCTTTTTTGGGGGGGAAAATAAAAGTTGTTCCCAACTTACAACCATTTGTTTAATGACTGAATTTACAATGGCATTGAAAAAGTGAATTACGACCATTTTTCACACCTACAACCACTGTAGCATCCCCATGGTCATGTGATCAAAATTTGGATGCCTGGCAACAGGCATGCATTTATCAGTTTCCCCGGGCCAAGTTATCATCACTTCCCATCTGGGTTCTGAGAAACAAAGTCAATGGGGAAGCCAGATTCATTTAACAACTGTGTTACTATTTTAACAACTGCAAGGATTCGCTTAACAACTGTGGCAAGAAAGATCATAAAAATGAGCAAAATTCACCCATCTTGTTTAGCAAAGAAAATATTGGGCTATGTTGTGATCTTAAGACAAGGACTACCTGTGTAATTCAATCGATTCTTGTGGTGGGGTAGAAATTGAAAGAGGGCAGCTGAGTGAGAGGTAAGTTTATGACTTGCAATTATGCCACACATTTTCTCATTTAACTTTAAACCCCTACTGAAGGGTCACATAAATCTGTTCTTGAAAGAAGCACAACCTCGAAATGGAAAGGTTGAGATTATAGCCATAAATACAATCCCATGTGCATTCCGGTCTCGAGAAATACAACACTTGTTAAATGCCAAAGCCCCCAGAAATCGGTGCTTATTCACTGGGAATTCCATTCTATATAGGATCTCTATAACAGCTTTGAACGGAGAGGTCCTGTTTTTCGAAGCTGAAGAATTTGGGGTTCCAGGCTTATGGTGTTTTCTTTTTAAATCTGGATTTTGTGGTAGTATTTATTAAAAATATGACATCATATTGGTTTTATGTACTGTGGTAAAGCAAACCCCCCATAAATGTAGGATCTGTTGTAAGACCTTCAAGGTACTCAAATTCTGTGTACACCACAAAATGGACATAGATATATGATCAAATGATGATCAATCGCTTAGTGACAGTTTTAAGTTACGATGGACCTCCCTGAGGCCTCTGCACAGATGACAGACAGATACAGAACATGTGCAAGTGTTATTAAAGAATCTGCAGATAGCAAGACTGTGAGGATAACACACTGGCATTAATGTGTCTTCAGCTCTTTTTCTGGATGTTGCTCTTCCTCATACTAAGGAGTAACCATTAACTGGAATGATAGCTGATTTATCACATTGTAGCCTCTCCTGCCCACTGATCCAGAAATATAGTTCTCTGAATAATAATTTCTTTATATTCCCCAAGAACATAAGATCCCTTTAAAATTATCAAATTACGTCGAGGTTTTTTTTAAAAAGTTCTTTTCAGAAAACCCCAAGTGAGCATTTAGGAAAGAATCGATCCATTCATCACTTTTTCCTGAAACAGAGGAACACGCTAGATAAAAGCAAATAGCTGGAGAGATATGGAGAACCAAAAGATTTCCCATCCATCAATGGTCATCTTCCACAATCTACCTGAAGTTTATTCTCGTAAGAACCATAGGGTGCAGGTAAGACACATTACTGCAGCTACATAGATTCTTACTTGTAACAAAAAGCAGGTACTATGAAGAGCAAAAATCTGATCTATGCAGGTTGTTGGCCCTAGTATTACCGTAAATCCCATTTTTCCTTTCCTCATCCTTTTTTGAAATGGACTGCCTACTGTCTGTTTCTCTTGCTAGCCTGGTTACAGGTCAATGTTTTCAAAACAATTATCTCTGGTCTAGTCTGCTTATTTCCCACCTAAATAGCTCCAACTGTCACAAGGTGAAAGGTTACAAACTCTTTGAGACAGATGCTGGATCTGCAAAAGGTTAATCCTATAAATTAATACAACTTGTCGATCAGAAAGGTCAGCAGTTCGGCGGTTCAAATCCCTAGCGCCGCATAACGGAGTGAGCTCCCGTTACTTTCCCCAGCTTCTGCCAACTTAGCAGTTCAAAAGTGTGTAAAAAATGCAAGTAGAAAAATAGGGACCACCTTGGTGGGAAGGTAACAGTGTTCCGTGCACATTTGGTGTTTAATCATGCTGGCCACATGACCACAGAATCGTCATCAAGATAGCACTGGCTCTTTGGCTTAGAAACGGAGATGAACACCACTAGGGTCGGGAACGACTAGTACCTATGTGCGAGGGGAACCTTTACCTTTACCTTACTTCCCCAGGTCACAACTTTGTTTAGAACAAGGAGAATATATTTGCAGCCAGAACTTTTTCTGTGGTTAGCACTCAATTTTATCTACAGACACATTAAACTATCATGGGCTCTCCTGTTTTGGGTGCCAGATAACAGCAATTTTCATCAATATTTGTTTTACCATAAATTTTATCTGGTCATATTACTGTTACGGTGTTATTATGGATTAAACGTCATCCATATTACTCATTCTTTCTTCAGATAATGTTCCTGGAACATAAAATATAACCTAAGTAAGAATTGAAATGAAAAAATAAATGATTCTGCCGATCCATGCATGACCACAGGTCAGGCTCTTAAGAATTGATACCTTGTCAGCTCGGAGGTGTTTTTCTTCCCTGTATCTGAAAAAAATTATGTGGCCAGAACATATATGATAACTCCATCCGCTAAATCTTGGCCCCAATACCGCAGTTCAAGTTTTCTGAATATCTAGAAATTTAATCCCAAAAGCTATTTTAAAATCTGCTTTTCCCATCTTGCTATTTTTGTGTTCGGCTTTCAGAACAATCGTCTCTTTGCAATGGTGTCTTCAGCAAATCACAATGACACAGGAATGGTGTTAACCATGCCAATCCTGCTACTTCCTCAAAAGCTGACCCAAAGTTTTAAGTTATGTCATTTGTGAAATAATGAACCATACATGTTTCATCTCTCGTCTCCTCTTGTGACACCCACATTTTTCGGTTTATCTATTCAAGAGGGCAGAATCACAATGCTCTTCCAATTAATCACAAGTTGCAGAACTTAAAATAGCTGAAGTGTCTGCTTTGGCGTTCTGCTGCTCCTGGGAACAAATCAGCTAGGAAACTGAACATTTAAACACAATATGAGGTCATTTATTTATGCTAGTTATCCTGCCCAGTCAGAAGGAGGGTGGGAAGCACAAAGGGAGGGAAGAAGAAATAACACAGTAATAGTAGCCGAAGAGACCAAGAAAGGAATTAGTGGAAATGAACATAGTAGATCAAAGTCCTTCACATCTTATGCCAATTCTTGTCTAGTTAAAAAAGCATCACCCCTCAAAAAATGATGGCAGTGACAGCATGCTCAGGGGAATCCCAGAAATATACACTAAAACATTTAGAGAACGGAAAATGAAAAGAGCAACGATCTTCTGGAATACTGAGTATCTTGTTAAAAAAAATGGAAGGGGAGATGAGAGATGAAGAAAACAAAATGACAGTTTTGAAAGCACCCAAGCGCCAAATGTAAATACCATCTCGGAAAGCCAGGCATACCCTTAAACTGGCAAAAAAATTTCAGTCCTATATATACCAGGGGAGGGCAATTAATTTTCCCAAGGGGCCACATGAAAAATGGGGATTGTTATGCTAACACACACACACACACACACTGGGCTAGACAGGGACAGTCAAAAGGCTGGAGGTGGCCCACGGCCCAAAAATGCCAGGCCTGCTATTTAGAGACACTTGTTTCTCCCGGTATTATTTCAGCTCACATTAATCCTTAGTGTTCAGCTTTTCACAATGCAAAAATTTGATCTCTTGGGATTTTCATTCAATTTATTGGAGAAGAGAATCTTTCCATATTAAACCAGGAGATAATTTAGGCACGAGATCCTTTTGTTGGGACTGTGTACTAGAAAGAGTCAGTGGAATTCTCAGGTATCCTTGGTCCCTGATTAAAAGGAAATATTAAATTGCTGTTTCCTGCATTAAAGATAAACTACTTTACAGTACTTCAACTCCCACAATGGGTTATATATCTCAGAGCCATTCCCCTAAAATGACTTTCCTGTCTACTTGAACAATGAATTCATACTGCATCCAGATATGAAAACAAAAGGGATTCAGAGCTCTTTACTCCTGTTTTTTGACCTTCAGGTTGTATCAATTGTTTAAATAAATATAAGGATGAAAAATAATGGCATTAGAAATAAAGGAGGGAGAGAAAGAAATAGAGAAAATTTTCAGATATTTAAATAAACAAATATATTTTGATGAATTTCCAACAGGCAAAAGATTTCCTTATCACACTGACAAAAATTAAAAAATGCAAATCTGACTGCCTCCGACTAGCATCTTTTCCCCCCAATTACATATAAAATATAGTCCAAACTTTGCAGAAAAAGTCTTTGAGATCTTTCTAGCTGAACTCAAGCATGGTATCCAAGAATTGAATAAAATATTTTTTCAACCTTAGCAACTTTAAATTGTCTGGATTACTTCAAGTCCCAGAATTCCCCAGCCAGCATGCTGTCAAGATTGAGAAACACTGGTCTATAAAGTTGATGAATACTGGTTTGGACAGAGACAATTTTACTCTTTCTTGCATTTTCTACATAGAACAGGGAATATAAGGCCAGCTACCACAATCATACAACCGGTTGGTTAACAAGGAGGCATGCTAGGAATTAGAGCTAAGCAACATCTGCATAGCTGTAAGTTTCTCATTTTGCTATATCATGTCAAATAAAAAGTCTCTGTTTTATCTATAAATCGAACATATGCTATTACTTTCAACTGAAATAAAACAAAACATAAATCAACTTTTAGCCACACGACCAAAAATTACCATTGTCTTAATAGCCCTTACAGAACAGAGGAATGAAGGAATGAATACAACATCGTATCTTGATCAACCAGTAGCATTGATCGCCAAGAAGATATTCAAATCAAGGAACAATTAGGAAATGCAGTTTCGATTAGGATTGCCATTGCTGAATGATGTAATGGTGATGCACAATGTCACGTATCCACATCACTTAGCATAGGGGTGTCAAACTCAAGACCCGTGGGCCGGATCCAGCCTGTGCGGTGCTTAGATCTGGCCTGCAGGGCCGCCCATGTCCAGCCCTTCGAAGCTCCATTTTCAACTCTCCCAAGCTCCATTTTGACTGGCAGAGCGCTTGGGCCACCACAGGCACCCTGTGGGTTATTAGATGGGAAGCAGTGGGGATCCCAAACAAAAAATGTGGGGATGCATGTGAGCCTGAGGGACTGATGCTGCAGCACTACATGAGTGCTGGTTTTCCCATTGATTCTGCTCTCGGGAAACTGGCAAGGAAAGTTGCAAATGGCGACCAGAAGACTGCAAGACACTGCAAGCATCTAAATGCTTGCCAAACATCTGAACTGCAATCACGTTTCTGTGGGGGTGCTATGACAGCTGGAACTTTGAGGGCCAGTTTTAAGAACCACTCACTCAGCACTATCGTAACGTCAAATGATTGCTGAATGAGTTGTTGATAAATGAGGACTATCTGTAAACAGAACGTAATCAGGAATTACATTTGATGAATTCGAATTCTATAGCATCACTGGAAAAAATGTCAAAATTTGTTTTGATTTTTTTAAAAATGCAGCAGTCAGCTAACTATGCACCAAAAAACAGTCACTTTATTAAAACAGTCTACAGATCACAAAAACACATATTATTTTAAAATCTAAGAATACATAATTTTCTTAATTATAACCGTCAACGTCCTTATATGAGTTAATGTAAATTTGCTTCTTTAACCTGGTAGCACGAAATAGACATTTTGCTAAAGTCACTTTCGTATCTGATCACAGATATTTAACATAAAATCGGTTTGAAATCCAGAAAAAAAAATCTTGAAAATATGTTTTACTGATTTGCATTAAGCAGATACTTTATGGAAGTATACAAATTTAAACCTCAGTTCTGGCTAAAATTATATTGCTGTTGCTATTGTTTTTCTGTATCACTCTTCTTTCTCAGAGACGGGAAAAACAGCTTACAAGAAAACAGTAGTAACAGATATATTTGGGGGATGCCACTGAGAAGGCTTTCTTCCTGTAAATCATAGCTATCAATGAGATACAAATGGTGAGCCCTAACACTTCCCACCCAATTTTACTGGCAGTGCTGTGTTACATGCACCCTTTAATCATAACATTTGAAAATACTATAGCCACATTTTACTATTGTTTATTATTAAATTTATATCCCATCTTTGATAAGAGGTGCTCAGGGCAACATAGGTGCTTATCCTCCTACATATCCCTATTAACAATTGAGGATGTAGTGAGAAGGGTGGGAAAGGAGAGAGTGTGAGTAGCATCCATGAGATTCTACGGGCTGAAGTAGAAATAGCTTAAGTTGTTGTAAAGTTATCCAGAGTTGTTTGTTATATGTGGTGGGAGGTCATATAAATTAGAGCAAACAAACAAACATTTTTTCTGCTTTTCTAGTTCAACAATTTAACTGCTATAACTCCTTGGTTATATTCCTGTAACACTTGGGCTATATTTTCTATCACAACTGCCATTTTTGGATTGCTTTCTTGGACAGACATGGCATAAATTAATCTAACTAGGAGGCTATTAGGGAGTTTCCTGGTTCAGATAGAGTTGTAGTGCATGAATCATAGGATACAAGCGTTCCTTGTCCCTAAGGCCCGATTTTGGCAGAAATGTTATCTCTCCCAGGACAGAATAATTCCCAGGCCTGAGCAGCAACTAATTTTATGGAACTCCATTTCTTTGAATTCCATTTCCTCCAGACAACTGCCAAAATATCTGCACAGCTATTTTTGACTCTGGTGGAAACCAGTGCTAGGTTAAGTGACCAGCCAACTGGTCACTCTATACTCCAGATATCCAATGACAGCCCCCAGTAATTGAGGCAACATAAAACCCTACATGACCCCAGAACACAACTGTTCTTGGGTTACCAAATTTACAAGTAAGAATGGAAACACTGCACTGTCTTTTCAATTTTCACCTCTTAAAGCCATTCCACCAATATATATGAAAAAAGGCTAGGGGAAAATCACTGTGAATGAACACAATAGTACATTTTTTTTCCTCTTTAAACCTGCCAGACAGATTAATGTCATTTTTTTTTTAGTTTAGTTTTAATTCTTAGTTTCAAAATGAATTCCTCAGATAAATATTACTCACCGGACTCTTGCAAATATCTATATACGAGGAAGTTAACCTCATCACTGCTTATACTCATCTTTATGCCCGCTTAAACCATGAGGTCACGATGAAGGATATAACCCTAAAAAATATATAAAAAAAAATACAGCATGTTAGGAATATGCGGTAACTGGATTTCTATCCAAAAACCAGATTCATTGCTCAAAATATAGTTGTACCTAAAAATGGACGATTTTCAAGTCTAGTAGGAGAATAGTTAGGAGGATAATGACCATGCATAACAATACAAAACAAAGCAAAGCAAAACACAAAACAAAAACAACCATTTGCTACTTTATCTAACCTGCCTGTTTTCTTCAGTGAACGATTACAAGCATATGAATAGTCATTAATAATAGATTAATTTCTGTTCAGTAATCCACTGAAAAAGTTTCACATTACATATATGAGACATCATCATATCCATAAATGTCCATGGCATCTGGAACCTCCCTAGCCTTTCCAAAATATTGTTGTTAATAATGATGTTGAACAAAATCTCATGAGATTTATGGCAAGACTTCAGGGGTAAGATTGCTGAAATCCTGCAAACGTCTTATAGGATTTGGGATAACTTAAAAAAAAAATAATGTGAATGGATGGATAGCAATTGAAATCTGCTGCCCATAAACATACAGCTATACATACAATTGTTGAAATGGGGCATTATAAAAACATGTTTAGAAGATGTTTCTAATCAATCTATGGAGGAGTAGATAAATAGGTCAAAATATGAAAACTGCTGGAGTGGAAATAATTCAGTCTCACACCTGTACTGCAAATGCTTCATTAGTTTTCTGTGAGCTTCTAGGTACAATTCAAAAAGCTGGTTTTTACTTATAAAGCCTAGATGGATTAGCTTCCAAATAACTGCAAGAACATATTTTCCAGTTGGGACTGGCCTGACCTATGTATTTATCCTGGATAAAATATTCACCATTCCCTGCACACCTAAGACTGTGAGTTGCTACTTTATCCTTGATAGTATTTATCCAACACTGTGTGACAGCCTCCCAGAGGCAAAGTTCCACCAGTCCTGTCATCTTCTCTGGTTAAAGCAGAACATTTTCAAAACACTTTCAAGTTCCAATTTTCTTCCATGTAGACAAAGCACAACTATCATTATTATGATTGTACAAATATTACTGTACGATTTTACTGGATTTCTAGTTTGATTTCTACTGTAAATTGCTGTGAACTGCTTCAGTTCAGTGGCATACAAGTATAAAAATACCGAGGTCTATAGAAAGAAGGGTTTGACTGGGTAAGTGGAAAAATTAGAATACAAGTGTGGGAGAGAGAAAAACAAGAAAAAGAACATGTCTGGTTTCCTAACAGCTGTTTACATTGTATGTGTACATACACACACACATAATATGTGTGTGCTACTTGGGAAATCCTAAGAATGATTTGATTAGCTTTGTAGCTGTTTCTAGCCCATTTTGCTTGAACCTGGAATGCTAAACAGGATGTGGTTCATGCATGAATAGGAAACAGCAAGCAAATTAAAATATTTGGGGCTAGAATGGGAAATCAGAAAGAAATCACAGGTGAAGACAGTGACAAAGCACTAATGCTCTACTGCCAAAAATGCTACGTGGCTGTATCCATGCTCATAAAGTCTCTAGAACTCAAATTCAGTTCAAGGACATTTTTACCTTTCAACCATGTTTTGATTTGTATTCCAATCTTTCCAGCTATGGCAAATAACTCCTTGCTCAACCAATATTTTTGCAGTTGCAAGAATATAAGCACCACAGTAGCCTCAAAAGTGGGAAAGGGAAAGGAATCAGCAAAACCAAGATATATAACTCAAAACATTGAAGGAGATATCCTAGTTGATATACTGGAATAGTTTCATCAAAGATTAAATTTGCAGTGACAGGCTGGGGATTTGGATAAAACCAACATTTTTAAATAAACAGCAGTTTAAAGGAAATCATACACAACTAGTAATTTTTTTTTTAATCCTGCAAAATGGCTGTTAAAATATAGCCATAGGATTTCTTTTTTTCTTTTAGTATACCAGGGGGATTTTACTTACTAAAATTGTTTTTCTTGAAAAGGTTAAGAGCCTCACTAATCACCCAGCCTCAAAATGTTTTCCAATGGTTGATCAAAGTGTCTTCTTTCAAGAGAAAAAGGGAATGAGAGAAATAAAATCGCACTATGAATATACATGATAAGAGGCTTCCATCAGAATGGACATGAGAGGGCAGTGTGACATAAGTATTCGAAACAGCCAACAGTGAATGACAAATCAAAGGAAGCTTGTGAACTAAATGGGGATTATTTTTTCCAGTGAGAGTATCACAGACTAACCTGATTAGAAAGGCCTAATCTACAGGTACTGATTATTTCAAGAGACATCCAAAATAAGCATGCCTGCCTTTGTCCACTGTGATCCTTTCATCTTTTGCATGCCTGAAGCAGCAAAGCACAGCAGAAATTCTTGCTTTACCACAAGGTATATCGCCTGGACTCCAGCCTTAATTAAAATCTTATCCAAATGTTGCATCAGTTTTGGCCAAGAAAGGAGAATCAGGATTCTTCACAAAGAACAAAAAGCCCAGAAATATAAAATGTGTTGCTTCAAGAATAGAAACCCTCACGTGGCACCCTGGACAGCAAGAAACCCAAAAACACCTCTCTTGATGCCAGCTATTTTTTTTAAAGACTGGTTTAATTTTAAATCAAACTTTAAAAAGAAGCTGGCATGCCATAACGTAAGGCGTTAGCTTCCAACATTGGTGTTCTTTTCAGTTGTATTAAATTCCACAGATTCCATAGGTTAGCTCCCCCCACCCACCCCCAGGCTGAAAGGGATCAAAGCTCTGCAAGAAAGTGAACATGGCTAGAGTGAAGAAAGGACAAAATAATACATTTAATTACTAAAATACAGTTCATATATAATTGTCCACAATTTTCCCCCTTCTTAAAAAAAATGGCGGAATTCAAAGAAGGCAACAGCCTGTGGCTTTCAGATTATGCACTGCTGTTGTAAACATTCTTAGAAATAAAACTGGTCATCACTGTATACCAGTCCTTTGTTTATAAGGACACCTACTTGTCTAGAAAATAGTTTTAAAGGCATACTTGATTGTTAGGATGTATCCAGGGAAAGTAGAAAAGGAGGCAAAAATTAGTGTGCCATCAATCACTAATGTTTTGTGGTTGGCAGCCATTTTGTGAATGGGCAAAGCCAGTGTGGCAGCCATTTTGAGGATGGGCATGTCCATTCTTACACCAGCCTCTTTTGTTTTTTTAAAATGCCTACAATTTACAGTGTCAAGCTGTCAAATGTTACCCCAGCCCAACACTTTGGGCTCAACGCCTCAGGGACTTTTCAGAGACAGGTGTTTTCTTAGGGAGACAATCTTTCCCTTTCCACTCTGGATTTTATACCTGCAATTTTCACCAGAAAACATCCTGCAGCCTTACACTCGTTGCTGAATTAATTTGTAGCCTCCAGTCAGACAGCGATTGTCTATGTCTAATTTTGGGTCATGTCAAAATCTGATTAATTTGTTGAATAACAGGCTTATCACCCATAGATACATTAAATCACAACCATCCAGAAATCTGATCAGGTGGGAATATGTCAGAACACAAACAATAAAATCCTTACTATAAAGGCATGTTTCATTCTTATATTATTCTATTAAAGTGGATCTTGGACACACACTCTTCCTCCTGAAATCCCATGTTGCAATGAAGGTCTTAAAAAGGAGAAGCAGCTGCTACACTGATCATAACTGCATTAGTAAGATCCACTTCTAGATTTCAGCCATTTCTTGCAAAACTAAGAAAGTCAAAGCCAATTCTCTGCTTTCTATGGTGTTTACTTAATACTAAAAATTTCCCAAGAGAATTTTTTAAGGAACCGCTAAAGAATAGACAAGAATGAGACTGTGTGGTCTGGTTGATGAGAAAATGGTGCAATTAGGAAATGCACCTCCCAAATGCCTTTTATATCTGAATTACAGTTGGTCTCTCCTTGCTTCTCCTCAATGGGGCTTTGATTTACATGGGCTGCCTACTTGCTCTTCATTGCTATTGGATTATAAATAAGCCCCTGTGTTTATCCAGCCAGGGCCTAACCTCTGCCAAAAATGCTTTTCTCTTCTCCCTCTCCGTTTTTGTTGGTATGAATCAGGTTCTACTGTACTCAGATTGCAGTAAGAGTCAAAGGGAGACCAGTGTTTGGATAAACAATGTACAAAGTCTCGGTGCTAATGAATATGCAGCACTAGAATGAGTTCAAATTCCATGCCTCTTATGTGGAGGCTATCAAACCACACATATTGGAATGATCATACTTGGAACACAATTGTTCATGGTCCATATACACCCACACACACTCTCTTTTAGTTTTTGGCTGTTCTTTTTTAAAAAAAAAAATCACATCTGTAGCCACCATGAAAAAAATGAAGCTGGGAGACAGTGCCCAGCCAGATTTATACAGGAATCTTCTTGTAACCGAAGTGGCCACTGAAATATGACCTCCGCAATCCAAATTTAAACATCCTGGCTGCCCAAGGATGAGGGCATGACACACAGCAGCAATGCTGGCTGATCATGTCACAGTTTCACATCAACAGTTACTTCAGATTTCCAATGTTGATGCCAAGTTTCAAATCTTGGATGGATTTTATGGCCGCATTATAAATACCTAATACATAACAGGGGAATGAAGGCAGAAATGCTGACCTAACCTTTTACCGTATCTTATGGGCTATGCCTCAGTGTTGATATTAACTTTACTGATGTGAAAGTTACAGCTGTGAAGTAATTTGTACATGTCTCACAACACATTCACAAAGTTTAGGAAAACAATCTCTTTCAACATCCAGCCAAAAAAACAGCATTTGCAACAATGTCCTTCAATTCTTTTCTTGCAGACACAGACAACAAGAACACAAAGAAAGAAATCAAAGTAGGGAAGGACAATTTGAGCAAGCTAAATTGAGACTGGCAATAAAACCTATTTTAAGTGATACTTCTTTAATATATTCCCCTGCTCATTCTGATCCCCAAGAAGATAACATGCACCTGGCAGATTAGAAAAAGCAAAATTTTGATAGCATATTTAACCGGCACTTGGAAATGTATCTTAAGGCTCTCCTTTGTATTACTGGAACTTACAAAGGACAGTTTTGTAGACGGCAATATAGGGTAGTAGGCAGTAACTACTTGTTTTGTCTCATTCTAGACTAGTTGTAGATTTGAGAGCAAGTCCTGGGTATGTCCGGAGATCCGGACCATCACAGACCTGCGGACCTTCCGGCGCGCATTAAAAACTGCTCCAATAGGCTGGTCTGGCCTAGCATTAATTATTCGGGGTTTTAAATTGGTTTTTAAATTTTATAATTTTAATTTTTAATCAACCACCTATTTAATTCTTTTAATTTGTTTTTAATTGTTTAATTTATTGTTTCTGTTTTTAGATGGTTGTACACCGCCCTGAGTCCCTTCTTGGGAGAGAGGCAGTATATAAATTTAAATAAATAAATAAATCTCTTGCTGGTGAATATCTGGTGTGAGTTCCCAAAGTCTGGAAAGCATGCATCCCTTCGTCTATCCACACTCACAAATTTCTCATAAAATGCTACCTTGTCATCTACTTCTTTAGAAGAAGATACAGAGCTCGTAAAATCAGAATATACAAAACCAAGTAATTTTGGGTGAGTTGGGTTTAAATGGCTCAATTGTATAGTTGATATTCCAGTATATTTGAACTCTTTTTGCTTCTAGCATAACAATCCCAACCAGCAGCTGAATGCTGCTGTTATACAATATCATGTGGCGCGATGAAGTTAATCTCTCCTAGATGCCTTAGATAGTCATCTCCACCTCATTGCAGGCACCTTCTGAAGCCATAATAGGAAGGACAAAGCTCAGCAAGACATCTGTCAGCTGATATACATTATCAGCATCAGACCCCACAGTTCAGCAAATGGGTAGGTTCTATTACACTGTTTCGTTCAATTGACTTCCCTGTGTCTCAGTTTAAACAAGATGTAGATTCATCTCAGCTTAACGTCGTTCCAAAAATGAGGTCCCTGTGTACAGGTATTAACTGTAGCTGTACGAAAGGTTACATTTAAAGGTTTAAAACTCAGGATATGAAAGGAAAAACCTACCAACTTTTGAGCTAGCTGTTTGAGCAAAGTGGTTTGGGGTGGCGCATAACTAGAAATAAGCACCTGGAGATTAGCCCCAGGGTTAGTTTTGCTTTATTTTATTTATTTTGTGAGGTGCATATTGTGTAGGCTACAGAGCTAGCTAACAATATCTTGCCATTCTTTCTTATTATGATACTTAACTGTATTTCAAACAGTGATCAGACCCAGAAATACAAAATTTCTCATTTCTATATCCTGTGTTTGGTGATATCTATGTATAAAGGAATCATTTTGATCATTTGAAGGAAGTGTTAGCAATGTAAAAAAAAAAATTAGTTTGGCAGAACTGCTTTATTTCACTTTCTTAGGCCATACAGTTCAACAGTTTTCCTCAATATTTCTAATCTTGACATTTGGGTCTCCCTAAGCAGCACACCTTGCTATGATGTTCTATTGATTTTAGATTTAATTTGACCATAAAACTCTTCAGTGTCCTCTTCTTCTCCATCAGTGGTTGAGCATAAACCTGGATAATCATATTAAAGTGTTATCCATGAAGTCTAATTGATATTATTTCATCACAGACCGCAATTTGCCCAAATACTGTCTTTACTATAGCCTTCCTGTGAAAGCAATACTATTCCTTCTTCTGTAATAAAGAATATATAGTAGTACTAAACAATATCTTTTGATTAAAAATATCCATGTCCAGTCCACATCCAATTTACAAATGCCTAAGATGTCAATGTGAACTTGATTAATTCCCCTCTTCGCTATGCTAACTTTTCATGCCCCTTATGTTCCATGATCTCACTGTAATTCTGTCTCTATTTTTTCACATTTTCTTTCCTTGCATGGCCTCATTAGCAACTAGATGATTGGAAGGCTTTAATGAAGCCACATCATTAACACTATTAGTACTTGATGCTAATTGATCAGCAGCTCTACTTCCATATAACATGTTGAAAACCATCCAACCTGAGGGGCCCTTCATCATTTATTACTCTATTTTGTTTAGCGATGTGATTTTCTCACTAATATACAGTAGAAGTGGTTCACTATTGCCTTTTCCCATGTAATATGAAATGATTCCTTTGCTATTGTCACTACAGTGATTATTCATCTACAGCTGTGATGGCAAACCTGTGCCACTCGTGCCAAAGGGGCACGCAGCACCTTCTCTGATGGCACACAAGTTGTCACCCCAGTTCAGTTCTGCCACGCATGCATGCCTGCCTCCTTCTAGCCAGCTGTTCTTTGGATCTTTGCAGCGCATGCGTGGAGCATGCATGGGGGTGTGTGAGTGCTTGTGCAGGGGGCACACGCACATGCACATGGGGCAGGGCACATGCAGGGGCTGCACAGATATGCAGGATAAATGTGGGAGGCCACACACTCACTCACAGGGGGCAGGGGGCATGTGCAGGGACCATGCATGCATTGCATTTGGGGGGGGGGTTTCAGGCAAACACACTTTGGGCACTTGGTCCAGAAAAGGTTAGCCATCACTGATTTATAGCATGTCCTGTTATTGCTGTTGCCCAGTGTCAGTGTCTATTACTTTAGCTGGAAACTGGAATGGCTTTCTTCACTTAATCCTACAGGAGCATACCAACATCCCTACCATAATGAGATAGCACAGCAGAACTGGGGGGCAGAGAGAAGGGTGACAGTGAAAATATGGAAAAATTGAAAGTAGAGGACCCTTACTAATTAGGAAATTTTCCATTGGAAAAAAATTCAAGGAAGGACTTTCTGGTTTCTTAGAAATTTAAAACGTGTATCTTGAAAACCTTTGCTTTAAAATAAGGCATCATAATAGAGGCTCAGATTAGAAAATAGTGGACATCCAGCTAAGTAGAGAGCATATATAAATAAGGACTTTTATGTCATTAACTCATATAACAGAATAAGTATTAAGGTCCCTTCAAACTGCAAACAGAGAATGGAATAAGGTTCAAGCCAAAGCTAACGGAATATCCAACTCTTTTAAACTAGACTAGACATGAGTAAACTACAGCCTGCGGGCCACATCCGGCCCGTTGGGCTTTTTTATCCGGCCCGCTGAACTAGTTACTAGCAGAAGAAAAGTCCCAGAAGAAAACTTTTTCTTTTTTCTCTCCGTGGTAGGAAAAAAAAG
>JAEANM010010814.1:0-15598 GCA_017656035.1 Myanophis thanlyinensis
CCCAAACTTTGGGGTTAACTGTAACTGTTTTGGAGGAATCATTAAGAATAATGAGGTTCTTTCCCTCTTTGAGGGAGAGTGAAACAGTTCTCTGTGGATGCCTGAAAACTAATACATCTTGCCATCCTAACCTGATGATTTGATAGTATGTGTGAAATCTTTGTGTCTCTGCATGCTTCTGAAATAGACGTTGAAACATCCTTCACTTTAGCAATATGTGTTTGTGTGGTGGGTGATACCTGTATAGCTGGTTTGCACTCTCACTGGGATATAATTTTTATCATCCAAGGAGATGAATCGCAAAGCTGCTTTTTCTATAAAACGTGCCTGAACAGCCACTTGGTTTCACTTTTACAATTAACTGCATTTTCCAGTTGAGTGGCTGTAGTTTCTCCTTTTCAAATTCCTTAAGAACAGAGAAATGTTATTGTTCTTTAAATAGAGGAGTTTTAAGAATGGGACTCCAAGCAAGTGTAAGAGTGATCCTTGGTGCTTCCAGAGCTTGAAGCTGTTTCATTGCCAAAAATAGGTAATATCAAAGCTGTAAAATAAGAGTAAGAATTTGCTAAGGAAACTCTTCCATCACATTTAGTGAATATCACTGAATTCTGAATTTCCACAGGATTTGATGTTTCAGAAATATTTTACTACTTAAATGACTTAGATGAGGGAATAGAAGGGGAACTTATCAAATTTGCAGATGATACTAAGCTGGCAGAAATAGCTAACACCCTAGAAGATAGGTTCAAGATCCAGATGGATCTTGACAGATTTGAAAACTGGGCCCTATCTAACAAAATGAAATTCAATGTAGAGAAAAGTCTTATATTAGGCAAAAAAAACCCAAAAATACACATATGGATTGGATGAAACCAGGCTTAATAGTAACTGTTACTATTAAGACAACCAGTTAAATATGAGCTAGCACTGTGCAGCGGCAGCCAAAAAGAGCCAACACAATCCTAAATTGCATTAACAGAGGGGATACAAATCAAGTGAGGTACTAATACCACTCTATAAAGCCTTAGTAAGACCACACCTAGAATACTGCATCCAGTTTTGGTCACCACACTATAAAAAAGATGTTGAGACTCTAGAAAAAGTGCAGAGAAGAGCAACCAGGATGATTAGGGGACTGGAGACTAAAACACATGAAGAACAGTTACAGGAACTGAGCATAGCTAGTCTAGTGAAGACAAGGACCAGGGGAGACATAATAGCAGTCTTCCAATATTTGAAAGGCTGACACAGAGAGGAAGAGGTCAAGCTATTTTCCAAGGCACCTGAGACAAGGAATAATGGATGGAAACTGATCAAAGAGAGATTCAACCTAGAAATAAGGAGAAATTTTTTGACAGAACTATCAATCAATGGAACAGCTTGCCTTCGAAGTTGTGGGAGATTCATCACTGGAGGTTATCAAGAAGAGATTGGACTGCCACTTGTCAAAAATGGTGTAGGGTCTCCTGCTTGGGTGGGGGGTTGGATTAGATGACCTACAAGATCCTTTCCACTCTGTTGATCTGATCTGAACATAATAGATTTTTAAAATTAATCCCTCTAATGTATGTATATGGACCTGATTCATATACCCCTTGCAACCCTTCCTTTAGGAATCTTGCTAAGAATTTTTTTTAATCAAGAATTAGCAAGGGCATTGTAGCATGTTGGAATCCTTTCCATAGGGCAATAGGTTGGTGAAGAATGGAGCATAGCCAAGAGGAAAAACAGTAAGAACCTTGTTGTGAAAGTATTACAACTGGAGGACAGAGTTAAGTATTCTAATGTATGTATATGGACCAGATTCTCACATTGTATGAAGTCATAATCTTGTTTGCTGATTTACATTATTGTATGAGCCCAGACAGTGATGACTTGTAAGTTGTTGCTTATTAGTTTCTGCATTAATATTCAGTGACCTTTTAGTTATCATGGATTATAATTAAATGTAGAATCTAGAGAGACTGGTATAGTGGTTAAGGCAACCACTAGAAACTAGGAAACTGTGAGTTTTAGTACTGCCTTAGGCAGGAAACCAATCTGGTGACCTTCAGCTAATCCCTCTCACTCAGCCCTATGAAGGAGGCAATGGCAAACCACTTCTGAAAAAAAACATTGCCAAGAAAGCTGCAAGGAATTGTACAGGCAATCTCCAAGAATTGGACATGAATATAGGAAAAAGGGATTAATTGTGCAAGCATTTATTTGGTATGTTAAAAGAATATTTAAGATAAGTTATCTATTTGATATGTATGTGAAAAGATTTACCCTAGACATTCTTTATGTATGTTTTCACAGTGTGGTATATCATGTTTGCCAGTTGCTCCCATGAACTGTGCTTCATTTCTTTACGATCTGTGATACTGCAATGAAAGAACTTGTAATCTTGCATTTTCTCTTTTTTTCCACTTTGGCAAATCCTTTTGAGAAGTGTGGCCTTTTCAGTCCTGTTTCCTGCACTGTATCCTGTATACCCATTTGAAAGATTTACATGGAGAACTTTGGAAACTTTTTCAATAGGGCTGCAGTGGGGGAAATGGTATATGAGAACAATCTTGGGAGACAGGAGGAAGAGCCACAAACTGGACAACTGGCATGCAAAGATGTCTCAGCCCACAGAAGAGGAGGCATGGGAAACATTTCAGAAGGGACCTTCCCTAGTTTTCCGTAGAGTAAAAGGAGACAATGGGGAAAATCTTGTTTTGCAAGATTCTATTAATGTAGCCATACAATAAAGATAGTGTATTCATAGTTGTGTTCTAGTTTAGACTATCTCATGGGGCTAAATTGGTCTTTTGGCTTTGATGGTCTTCCTGTAAAGTGATATAGGGAAATGGATGACAAAATCGTAATTTGGTGATAGGATAGCAGTAGAATTCATAGGGAGGAACTTTTTGTAATCTCACATTTCTGAACAATATGGAAGGGCTATCTGAGGTTGGAAGGCACTCCTTTTCTAGAAGCACCTGTTCTTTGGAACATCTTCCTGATGATGGAGATCAGGTTGGCTCCTTTTGGATTTCTGAAAATGTTAAAAGCCGAGTTGTTTTGAAGAGCCTTTCCTTCAGTTTAGGCCTGATGCCATCTTGCTTTCTTGTTCTTGTTCTATTTTTTCCTGTTGTTCTTTTTGTATCATTATGTTTTTATGTGGATCTTTGTGGTTATTCACACAGTTGTTACAATTGGATTGATTGGTTTTAACTGTACTGTATATGTTTTAGTTTTTGTTTAGATAGCTTGAAAGATGTTAAGAGCTGTTAGAGTGTGGCAGAAGTAAAATAAATAAGTATATCTTTTCCTTTACAATTTAACATGTGCATCCATGGCTGAATGCAGTAAATGCAAAGCCTTACCACCAGAAAATTCTGAACCATGAGAGCTCGTCCATATATTCTCCTTCTAGAACCTATCACCACTTTCAGGTAGCCCTTGACTTATGACCGCAATTGACCAGATCATGGATTAAGTGATCAGTAAGTAACTGTTTTGTTCCACAACTGCAATCCCAGCTTTCCCAGTTGTGGTCATTAAGTGATTGCATAGTTCATTAAGCAGAGCTTGGGGTGTTTTGGTGCCAGCTAGCCTTCTGAACAATTTTATTTGTTTTCATTTGTTCCAGAAAGCTAGTGAATGCAATCATTCAGAAGGCTAGAAAAAGGTTCTTTATAGCCTTCCAAATAAGCATGATACTTGGCCCTATTCTTGGGAAGCTCCTTCTTAAAATTGTGCAATTTGGAAAAGGAGCCTTCTAATCGATCATGAAAATGGTGCTTGCTTGCAGAATGGTGCGATTTGACCATTATGAGAAGGGCATGTTTCACATTGACTGGACGTGCCCATCATCAGTTGCAGAAAAACTAAAGGTAGGTGGAGCAATTTATACTGTTGTGTCCTGTAACCAATTGAGGCCTTCCATGTTTGGTGGAGGGAGTAGTTATCCAGTGAAGAGAGATAGAAGGATGGGGACAGTTGTGGTTGTTTGTAATGGGGAAAAAGACTGCCAAATGCCCAAATTTTCATCATCTGACCATGGGGACACAGCAGCGGCCATAATTTTGGGTATAGGTTGTAAGTCTCTTCATTCAGCATCACTGTAATTTTGAATAGTAGCTGAACAAATTGTTAAGCAAGGACTACCTGTAGGTGGTTGACTTGCATTCTCCCTTTTTGGTCAAACAGCTGAAATTGCTTTAAAGTGTAACATATCTGGTGATCCTCACATTAAGGGAAGCAAATGTTAACAGCTGCATGATTCACTTAACTGCAGTGATTCACTTAACAACCATGGCAAAAAAAGATTATAAAACACTTAATGACCACCTTGCTTAACAGTGGAAATTTGATCCCAATTGTGGTCATAATTTGAAGACTACCTGTATTTGTTTATGACAGAGAGGACTTGTGTATGACTTGTAAAATAATTTTAAGAAAGGCCCTTTTCAGTTTTGTGGGAGACTGTTGTAGTCCTACATTCTAGTGTTTAGAGAAATGACAGGCAAGAGCATGTACAACTGACATTCAAAGCTGGGTAAGATGCAAGATGTGTAAACTGCTTCCGTTGTACCCAATTATAAAATGCTCCCATTGTACAGGGCTTAGCAACCTGATGCCTTCCAGTTATTTTGGTCCACCAAAGGCTCTAATCAGAAGGTCTTGTGGTCAGGAGTTGTGGGGATCCAAAGCATGTAGAGGGCACCGGTTGTCTACCCCAAATCCATTGTGTTGTGTGCTCCCCAGGAAACCCAGCCCTACCAGACTATATTTATGTAGATTGCAAGAAATTGTTTCCCCAGTGCTTCCCCTCTGTTGCTTTGTGTCAGCTGTGAATCTCTGGGCTCTTTGCCAGAGTTTTAGCCTGTGTTTGCCCTGGCCTCCAGATAGGAGGGAAAGGGTGTTGGCTACCAGGGTTGCTGGATAGTCTTGTTCACATCACAGTGCAGAGAAGCAGAGTATTGCCTGGCACGGTTGTCCTCTTCCTGGACACTCATTGCAAAATGCACAAGGAAAATGCAATTGCACTCCATTACATCTTTGGCTGCTGGTCAGAAACAAGGTTTTCTGTGGGTATTTATTTGAATAGCAGTTGAGGAGAATAGCTTCATAATAATTTGGTTTACACATTGTGCTTAGTTACATTGTTTATTGGATTTTATCTTACGTGTTTGAACCCAGGGATTATTGTGTGTCAGCAGTGAATTATTCCTCACAGTGCTCTGCATCCTCAGGCATTGTGGTTTGTTCAATAAAATATGGTTCTGTGCAGTGTGTAAATTCAGTCTGTGTTTGCATTGAGCCTGACCCTTCAGCTGATGACATGGGTGGGTTCCTTAGAGCAGCCTAAGTTGAACTGCAGTTGGCTAGTTTGTGATGCATTCTGCTGTGTAAACATAACCATGGACTGATTTTTCAGGGCTTTGCTTCTCTGCCACATTTTTGGATTGGTTCCTGAATTAGCCTTTTCTGCACATACACACCCCTCTATTTTTTTTCTCTGGTTGTGCTATTCCTCTGCTTGCTATGTGATGGAAGCATATTTTTCAAAAACCCTTTTATTACAGAACTAGTACTCACCACTCAGTTTATTTTTGTTGCTGGCTCTGTTATAAAGCCAATTGCTGCTGTGAAACTCTGTGGGCTATCTCACAATTGGTGCCATGGTTACCCACGAGGCACACTCTTTTCTAACAAAAGCCCTTGGCTTTGTCCTGCAATTGAGGAAATGTTAGAATGCCTCCAATGAGCCAGTGCTAAGGTCACTTAGGTCTCTCTTCCCTTAGTAATTGTGGGCAAGTGTCCATTCTGTTCTAGGTTTAGCCAGAGAAAGGTTGAGTTGGCTACTCCTGCCTCTAAGCTAGTGATCTACTTTTAAGAAGGGAGAGTCATGTCTGTTTTTAGTTCCTGTAGAAGAGAGAGTAACCACGTAGACCTTATTGCTGATTGCAAATTAATGGTATCTAAGTTGTTGTTTTCTCAGCGGAAGTGGTGCCTCTTGCCCAAGATTTTCTATTATGGTGTGCTGCTACTCCATGTGCTGTTCTGTGAACGCTGAAAAGAAATTAATTTTAGTTTGGTCACAATGGATTTCAATTTTCTCACATAGGAGTGTTTGTCTCTCTCACAGTGGCCTTGAATTTGCAACTTTTTTCCTTATTGCTGCATTTCCATTCTGTCCTAAGAAACCTTAGTCATTTTGCTGACATCATTCAAATGTTGAAGGTACCATATTTTGGGAGAAAGGAGAAGAAAATGGTACAGCTCAACCAACGGAACATCTTGCCTTCGGAAGTTGTGGAAGCTTCATCACCTGAGACTTTCAAGAAGAGATTGGACTGCCATTTGTCAGAAATGGTATAGGGTCTCATGCTTGGGGGGGGGCAGGTTGGACTAGATGGCCTACAAGATCCCTTCCAACTCTTGTTAATTCGTAATCTGTAAAATGATAATTCAGTCTGAAGCACATGAATCAAGTTTTTGGAAGATTTTACCACCTCAGATCTCCACCTCCTCCTTCTCTCTCCTTGTCTGCCACAGGTTCCTAGATGAATCGCCATGAACAGTAGATTATTTTACATAATCATAATTGTTTTGTCCTCTGTTGCATAAATTTGCATGGCCAGAGATGGATGGATGGATGGATGAACTCTACCTGATAATTGTGCAGAAGAGTTTTGAAGAGTATATTTTTATTATGATTGATTCTGTGGCTGAATTTGTACAATACGTAGGGTTGAAATGTGGTTGGCTAGTTGCAGCTCAATGTAATATGCAAAAATATGTTTCTGAGTTCCAAACACTGATTCATGCAACTACAGTAATTAATTCAGTGATCATGGGTTACTGTATTGCACGAACACAATCACTACACCATGGTATGACTCAAAGCATTTGCTAAAATCCAGTTCTGTACAGAATTCAGCATGCAGCATACTTACCCATGGACTATTTAGTTCAGTTTCTGGATTCACATGATGCATGATAATCATTACAGATTGATATAGCACAATAGATTAAAAATAATTACCTAATATTCGTTTATCTGTGTTGTATGAAGACAGTTTATACCTTGTTAAACTTGTTTTCAGGATCAGTGAATTAACTATGCAATGTCTCTTTGAGTACAGTTGAAACTCCATCGTTCTTTTCTTTCATTTCCTTTTGGCTGCCACCAAAGAAACCCTGTGCAGTCCTTCCTTTAGGAATCCTGCTAAGAAATTGTACCATTTTTTAAAAAATCAAGAATTAGAAAGGGCATTGTAGCATGTTGGAATCCTTTCCATAGGGCAATAGGTTGGTGAAGAATGGAGAGTAGCCAAGAGGAAAAACAGTAAGAGCCTTGTTGTGAAATTATTGCAACTGGAGAACAAAGTTAAGTACTTATTTCATTGATTTTCTCAGGATGCTGGTACAATTGATTTTTCTTCTTTCAACTTGTTCGGAGCAAGGAGGAAAACATGGGAGGAAAATAAATGTGAGATGTGCTATCTGTTTTCTTCAGGGAAAATGTTGCAGTATTTCAGGAAAAAATGATGTTACTAGGACAGTTTTATGCCTCCGAAAGCAGACAAATCCTTGGTTATGGGTTGACAGTAGTTGATGTCAGCCACATGACAGAATAGGGGTTTGAAGAGTGATGAATTCTGGGGGAGGAACAGTGGGATTGGAGCCGAAACCAGCTCCTGCCTAATGTTGTGTCCTAGATGAATCACTCTTCCTGCTCCACACCTTTTTCTGGAGATGAGTGAAACAGGGTGTTTCTAAGGGACTGTGTAAATACTTATAGTAAATGATATTTTAGATAAACTTCTTATTCCCTCTGGCATATTATCTACATGAAGGAGTCATCATTGAAAGATCTCTGCATGCCCATAGCTAATTTGGCATTATGATGAAGTTGCTATTGAAATGTCTACTAGTTTTCTTTGCTTTAATTTTTTAAATAGTATAGATCAGAGAACCCTTGACATGCTCTGCTTTCTTTCTCACACTCAGTATGCTGAAAATGTAATTATAGTATGTCCACCCTTTCAATATATCAACAGATCAGTAGTATCCACCACTGAGAATTTTCTGAGTGAATTAAGGAGAGAAGAAAGATGGTGGCTGTGTTCTTATCTAAGCCATATTTTTTACTCAGTTAATCTCAATTTTTTGAATTTACATAATAATTACTACAACTGCTGTTTATAGTTCACTGAATTTATAAACAAGAGTTTAAACAAGCTAGCCAGCTTCATTTTAGTCTTGCATGTTGTGCAAATGCAAGAGTTTTCATGTATTTTCCTATTTTAGGAGGGCATTTCAGATCTTTATGGGAAGCAGTTGGTGTGGAATTGTTGCATCTTTTATTAAAAACTTTTGTTATTAAAAGTATCACCACCCTTCCTCACTGCTATGTTGAAGACCTATATATTTGCCTAATGGGGCAAATAATTGGTGGGCCAGATTTACACTTAGAAAATGGCATGTGAAGAGAAGGTTACCACTTGCCGTGATCTGATACCGGTTGTCTCCTCACGTCAGATAGTTTCGAAAAGTATGTCTAGAGATTTGAATTCTAATAATAGATCTTCATTTCGTCATGCGATTTCCTTGCTGTATATTTTTTTTTATTCCTAAATGATGCAAGTAATTGTTGCCTTGACTATTCCTTGTTGGTACAGTGCAGAAAGCATACACGTAACCAGGAAGGACATAACAGAATCAGAGTTAAAAGGGGCTATTAAGTCTTAACTCCCAGCTCAGTGCAGGAAACCAAATTAAACTTCCCTAAAAAAATGTGTATCCTGTCACTGCTTCAACTCAACCAGCACAAAAAAAAACAATCTTAAATTATTGGCACTTTTAAGCTACTGTTAGAATTAGGATGTTTCTGCTAAAATTTAATTGAAATATGCCTTCTTGCAACTTAAACCCCTTATTTTGTACTTTGTATTGTGGAATAATAGAAAAACATACCAGTCTTTTCTTAAAATACGAGTACTACATAGATATCCCCCAAATTAACCAGCATTTATGGAGGGTGAGGTGAAGAGAAATGGCAAATAATCTACTTTGTTCAAAACTACAATAATTACATCATTGTAATGTTAGCCAGAGAAGAAGCAATTTCTCTTTCTCCTGACAGATTTTTCTTTAAAGCCTTCCCTATTCTTATCACCAGAGGGAAAAATAATCTCCCTAATCTGAGGGGGTTAAGGCACAAAACCCAATCCTGGAGCCTCTTGGGAAAGTAGGAAGACACTGGATCCAAGAGTTAATTCTGCCTCAAGCTAGGACATCCTATTGGGCCGCTTACTTTTGGCTGTAAATCTATGTCTACTCAATTTCTCTAGGCATACTGGGGGCCTCAATGCTGGATGGGTCTCCTGCCCTCCTCTCAAATTTCTTCTCTGCTGTGAAGAAGCTCCACCTAATCTAATTGCCCAAGAAGTTTGAGTTGGCTGTCCAAGACCCAAAGAACATACTGTCTAGAATATTTTCTTTGACACTTGACAACTATTATTAAGTCAAATGCTTTGTAACATAAATACAATAGATTCGGAGATTGAAATCACCAATTTCAACATAGAATAAATTTAAATCAGCCAAAGTAAAGATATTTCACATTTTTGTACACAGTTGTACTGGGTTGGGAGGTTATTTTGGTTTGGTTTGGTTTGGTTTTTTTAAACCAAGCTCTCTTTACTGAGAATAGAGGAAAGGGGTTGCTGTGTTTCCCTAACAATCACAGTTTGTTTGGTGTTAGAAAGCTTAAGAAATAGCAACATGGATGTGTTTTTGTCTGCATTGCTACAAAGCTAAGTTTTATACCTGATTGCTGCTTTGGTTTTCTTAGTGCAATGCAGTCTTCATTCAGCCAGTTCCTTGTTCTGAAACAATATTAGTTCCATGTCAACATATAACTTCGACTGGGCAAATCCTTCGAAAGAACTATTTCAGAACATGTAGGGGCCTGTGGAAAGCATTTTTTTTTAACCGGTGCACCTAGCTATTTCTGCATGCACGTGTATGTACACAATTACTTTACGTCCTTTCATCAGATTGGAAATAATGTGTATTCAGAAACAGTAAGGAACAACATCCAAAGCAGCTTCACAACTCTGGAAAAAATGTGGTTAATTTAACAATTCAGAAAGATTCTGTAGAGATTATCAGTTAATCCAGATAATGGTCGTCCCAAAAGATGCTTTTTTCAGAAGGCAACTGGACTTTCTTGTATTTTTCTTTGAAGATGTTTTCTTCAGAGACATTTCTTTGAATTCAGAAAGATGTGCTTTTACACATTTCTATGCACTCTGAAGTGCCTCTTAAAGCATTTGCACAGTCTACTTTAAAAGGTAACTTGATCAGGTGATCTGTGCAGAGCATGACATTTGTGTGTATAGATTTGGTTTTAGGGGATTCAAATGGAGAATTAAAACATCAGCTGGATTAATAATTGGGGTTTCCAAATTATTAATTCTGTTTGAACTAGTTTCATTATCTCTTCTTCCTTTTTCCTATAAGGAAGTATGCTTCTTCGTGTGTCTGAGAGGAACCTTCTGCAGAAAAATAGATCACAACCACAAGAAATCTATTCCTATTCATATCCCATTAATTGAAGGGGAGTCAGCATTATATTCTTCTAGCTGTCAGATTATAGTAAATACAGCCCAGGATGAATTGATGCACGATCTTCAAGCATGAGTGTTTAATCTCACTTGTAATTTAGGCAACATTAGTTTAGCAATTCTTGTCACTTGCAGCTTTTAGGAATCTTTAAGAATTTAAGAGAATCTTTTTGATTCTCATTCTTGCCCATGCTGGCAGGATTGTTTCGTGATTTGGAAACAGCTGGAGCCAGCATTTTTGATTTTTGACTCATCTAACTTTTGGATTTGATTCCACATTGGCAGCTTATGTTTTGATACTACCCCCCACTTTGGAATTTTCACTGAGTCACACTAGAATGGAGTATTTATTTATTTATAAATTATACAAATAATTCTGAAGTTATGTGCAGCTATATAAACTAATAAAACCATGTAAAATTATTTTTAAAAACCCTAGCCCAATAAGAGCAACACACTAAATAGCAGTATTTAATACAAAGCCTGAGTAGATAGGGGGGTGGTCTTCAGTTAACATCAAAAACTAATAAGACTATCAACTATCTCTAAACAGGAAAGCCATTGCTTAGCTAGAGGATTTGTTTCTAGAATGGCCTTGGAGCAAATATCAGTCAGAATAGAGCTGGAAGGGACCTTGGAGGTCTTCTAGTCCAACCCCCCCTCAACCAAGAGACCCTATACCATTTCAGATATATGACTGCCCAGTCTTTTCTTAAAAACCTCCAGTGATGAAGCACTCACAACCTCCGAAGGCAAGCTGTTCCACTGGTTAATTGTTCTCACTGTTAGCAAGTTTCTCCTTAATTTCAGGTTGCTTCTCTCCTTGATTAGTTTCCATCCATGGTTTCTTGTCTTGCCTTATGGTGCTTTGGAAAATAAGTTGACTCCCTCTTTGTGGCAGCCCCTCAAACATTGAAATACTGCTAATCCTTCTTTTTTCTAGATTGGCCATACCCAATTCCTGCAACTGTTTTTCATATGTTTTTGTCTCTAGGCCCTTATTCAGGTTAGTTGTTCTTCTTTGCACTTCTTCCAAAGTCTGACAAAAATGGACTGATTTAAATCAAAAACAGAGTTTGATATTCCTGGCTAGCCAGACCTATAAGGTAAGTAGATCAGATATTCTGGAGCTAGAGGACAAGAAGGAGTTTGTGAGTGTCATGGGTCAGAGGTGAAATTCAGCAGATTCTAGCAGGTTCGCTAGAACTTGTAGTAAATTTTCTAAGCAGTTCAGAGAACCGGTTATTAGAAAAAAACCTCCTTTTGTTTTTTTTCCACTTTACAGGGTTAATCCTGTAAGGAAGGCAGGAAAAAAACATTCTGGTGTTGTTTCTAACCTAATCTTTATTGCTCTGCTTACAGAATCTGCCCACCCAGTCACATGACACCCCCAGCCACGCCCACCAAGCCACGCCCACAGAACCGGTAGTAAAAGAATTTGAATTCCACCACTGGTATGGGTATCAAACCTGATCATACTTTTCAGAAGGCAAAGCAGAAATACGTGTCAAAATTCTCTTCAGGTTTTACTCTCCACTTTGCCTACACCAGCCCAGGCTGAAATGGATAGTTTTTGTAGATCAACATTTAAGAACCCTAGTGAACATAACTTAAAATTATTACAAACTGATAGAATATTTCCTGCTCATACAGTATCTGATTCTAATGAAACATTCATTTTATAATAGGAAGAGGTTTTAGGGATATCTGGTGACCACAGTTTTGAGAAACCCTGAATTTGTATGAATTGTTCTGGTTACTCTACATTTTGCTATTTTATAATACATATTTGTGTAATTGTTATATTACACTCAAGAGGTGTTTAGTTGCAGTACATATATTATGAATAGTATTTCTGTTATAAATGACTGGTTAGGAAAAGAATCAGAAGATAGACAACATGTTTTTTTTCTCCAATCTCTGGGTTGCCCCAAATTATTCTTGAATGAAGGAATCTAACCATACGTTGGAAAGAAGGTACATATAATTTTAAAATAGTTTTGACTGCATTGGTTGAAAGCAAATTCTTGTCAATCCATACCCATGCATTACTCAATTCCTGCTTAATGTCATTTCTGGACCAATTAAAATGTAGGGGCAAAATCCTTTAGGGAAAGAGACACAAATTTTAAAAGCAATTGCTTCCTTGATCATATAAATTGTTTGATGATATAAAATCTTCCTGAAGATGTTTCTAAAAAGTAATTTGATCTTAATGCTTTTGGTGACCTCTTTCAACTCCTTGATGAGTAATACTGAAAGATACATTTCTAAGGGAAGTGGCCTGGTAAGATAAATGAGTTAACTTCATTTTGTATTCTATATTTCATTAAAGAAATATATAGAAATATGTTAAGTATCAGGCAACCTGCAGAGATGTGATATTACCTCTAATTCCCTTTCTTCCTACCTTGACTCTTTAACTGGTGCAGGAGGCTGAGATTGAGGATGCTAAAGGATAAAGATTTTAATGCAATCTATTGAACTTCATACAAGGACAATGAATGCCTTTGGGGAGCCCTTCACATTCAGAATTGCTTTATATAAAACTGTTTTTCAACTTTAAGATGTGGACTACAACTCCCAGAATTCCCCAGCCAGCTATGCTGACTGGTTGATATAAATATTTTGAATTTAGGTACATAGGAACTCCCCATGGAACTGAACTTCTGAAGGGGGTATCGAAACATTTAACTGTGTTTTCATTGATATCTCAAATGGTAGGAAAAAGTTTCTTATCTCAAATATTTAAGAAGACCCAAAGCTTTTCTTTGGATGGGGAATATCCAAAGTGACTTAGAAAGCTCACCTGCTAACAATTGATCAATCAATCAATCAATCTATTAACTCAGCAGGCTTCTTCAGATACAATCAAATCCCATGACACAATTTGTACTGTGATGGTTGATGCCTTTGTATTGGAGCAGCCCAATACAGTTTATGCAGGCAAAAATACTTTCCCCGGGTGGGCTTGACCTCAGCAATGGGGGTGGGGGGGGTGGGGGGGGAAGCAGTGATATTCAATCATCTGGCAATTCTGTAGTTTTGGAACTCCTGGTTTCAGGAAATTAAATTAATCCCTGTTGGGAATTTGGAATGGAAAACATTTAAAATGTGTTTTGGCTTGCAGTGTTGGAAAGAGGTTAGAGAAGAAATGCCTGTCACGTGGTATGAACAATTTCCAACAGCCCTCCCTTCGGCAAAGAGATCAGGAAAGGTGCTCTCTTTTTCAGTCTTAGCAATGCTGCAAGGGGAATTTTAAAGATAAATAGAAATGCATTTCTGGAACAGTCTCTGGAGATTTTTTTTAAAAATATGTCTTTCGTCTTATTACTGATGCCCAATAACCAATCAAATTTGAAAGATAGGAAATTTGCTTGTTGCAGCACCATGATAGAATTATGTGTGCTTAATGTATTTAGACACTGTTTCTCAACCGTGGCAGCTTGAAGATGTGTGGACTTCAACTCCTAGCATTCCCCAGCCAGCTTTGCTTGGAATTCGGAGAGTTGAAGTCCACACACCTTCATGTTGCTGAGGTTGAGAAACACTATATTTAGATATTTCAAGACTGGAAGGCAATGATTTAAAAAAAAAAAATTCAGAGGGAGGGAGAGGCTGGGCTCACACATCATGCAAAGAAATAAACAAAGTTTGCTATAATATGTTTTGTGAATCCAGCCAATGGGATTTATTGGTTAATGTGTGGGAAGAAACCAACCAGATATTTTGTTATTTGGAAAACCATAGTTAAACAGGGCTTAATTAAGGATGTTGTGGGAGCATAGCAAGAACAGGTGAGAAAATTTATAATGAATGTGGTTGAGACAACTTTAATCACCAAATAATGTGACTGAGTCTGTGTGCAGAATAATATGTTAGGTACAAATGTGACTGGTTCCTTTGTGGCTCAGTGTCTGAACAATTTTAGCAATTGCAGTTAGTTTACTGTTTAGTGTATTATATAAATTCATGTAAACTAAATGAGTTCCAGATAACAAATGGTTAGTGTATTACAGGTAGTCCTCAACTTACAACAGTTCATTTAATGGCCATTCAAAGTTACAACGCCAGTGAAAAAAGTGACCCATGACCCTTTTTCATACTTATGACTGTTGCAGCATCTCCATGGTCACATGACCAAAATTAAAATGCTTGGCATTATGATGGTTGCAGTGTCACGTGATCATCCTTTGTGATACACATTCCACTGCATTTCGTACCATGTATGACTATGTATGTTATGAATAAAATTTGATTTGATTTGATTTGTGACCTTCTAACAAGCAAAGTCATTGGGTCAGCAGATTCACTTAACAATTGAGTTACTAATTTTACAACTGCAGTGATTCTGTAACAAGAGTGTCAAGAAAGGCGTAAAATGGGGCAAAATTCACTTAACAGATGTTCCACTTACCAACATACATTTTGGGTGGTTGTGGTCATAAGCTGAGGACTACCTGTATTCTTTAGTAGCAACTATTGATTACTTTTTAAAAATGAAATTGGGAGGACATAAAGACAATTTAAGAAATTGTAAATAGGTATCATACATTAAATTATTTCTAAAATCTGAGGTTTAATTCACATTGTGATCTAGCAGTTCTTGCAAAAATGCTACTTATTGGTAACTAAAGGGAGGTTTGATATCTGACTTCATTTGTTTCATTTTGCTATCTTCAGACACTATCAATTAACCATAGTGGAAGAATTAATTATCTTTTTCCCCACTGTTTTTCTCTATGGAATGCTTATCATGAGAAAAATGCCCTGCATTCTCGAGGAATTCTCTAGGAATGACTGTTGATAGCATTTTGATTTGATGGACCAAATAGTAAAAGCTTAGTTCGCTGAAATAAAAAGTAATAAGTCAGATGTACGATCCTTTAGCAGGGATTGACATTCAAGAATTAATTCAGGAGGGGGAAGTAGACCTGGCTGGCATTACCGAGACCTGGGTGGGCCCAGAGGGGGGTGCCCCTCTGGTT
>JAEANM010010815.1:0-15597 GCA_017656035.1 Myanophis thanlyinensis
CAGGGGGTGTTCCTCTGTCCTGGTCCTATTAGATCTCTCAGCAGCTTTTGATACCGTCGACCACGGTATTTTGTTGCGGTGACTGGGGGGGGCTGGGAATTGTAACTTTTTGGATGTTGCTGAGCACCAGTTCCAAATAGCTCCAACCAGCACAGAATGTAAAGTTGAAAGCAACCTTGGTGATAATGGAATAATACTGAATAGTTCTCCTTGCATCCTACGGGAAAGTCCTTGAGATACTTGGATAATAAATATTGTTTCTTCCCACAATCTTCTCTTCCCCAGTCCAAACAAGAACAAAAGCAACCCTTCTGAGAAGTTTTTCCTTCCCAGTCCTTACACACCTCTGGACAAGCTCTAGTTTGCCTTTCCTAATATGCGGTACCCAAAACTAGATAATCTAAGTTTGGTCTGACCAATACAGAATAGAGTATAATAGTGGTCAGTGGGGAAGAAGGCTAACAATTTTAGCAGGAAATTTAGACTGCCCTATGATTTCCTTTATCAAGATAATTTAGATTGTAATATCAAGCACATTTACTTGCAATTAAGATAGGGTAATTAAATGCAACAACACTTAATCTCAAGCAAACATATAGGATTATGCTGTTAGTGTTCTAAATCCAATGCAAAAAGAAAATGTATTTTTCTAATATTCTTTTCTGGGATTAAACTGGATAATTTTTCTTGTCCAAATATATGAATAAACAGTAGTTAATGTTTCACATCATTTTACTGAAATGAAACAAATTCATATTATGGTTATTTTATCCTGACTTTTCCCTGATGCATAGAAAATAATAACCAAATTTCTGTACTTAAATATTAAATCCCACAATTACCAGTACTCGTGAAAAACAAGTGTTTATTTTCAATAATCTCGGAAATGCATCAGAGTTGGATAGATAAAAAGAAAGACTGGTGCATATCAATAAAAACCACTGTTTAGCATTACAGGTATTTGCAAACTGCTGTATTTTAGACAATATGAATACTTTCAAACATCTTAACATAAAACATTGTCTCTTTTGTAAAACTGGGAATGACGAGATTAGTTTATAACTAAAAGTTAATGAATCCCTTTCCCTACATATATTATAGACTTTTATCTATTAATCTGGCTCACAGGATTTTCATTTAATTTTCTGGGTCAGTTAAACATAGTGCTTAAGTTATTGGACTAGAACTGAGAATTATTCCCATCTCAGAGAAATTTACTGTGGCTTATCTGAAAGGTGAATGTTCTGGAGAATAATTGGGGGAAAGTGCTATGTATGTTACCATACAAAGAGAAACACTTTGGTGTTGTGGTTAAGGCATCAGGCTAGAAACCAGGAGGGCATGAGTTCTAGTCCTACCTTAGACAACAATTCAGCTGCCTGATCTTGGGCCAGTCATTTTCTCTCAGCCTATAATGGAGGCAATGCCAAACCACTTCTGAAAAATCTTGCCAGGAGACTGCAGGACTTGTTCAGGCAATCTTCAAGAATCAGACATGATTATATGGAAGAAAAAAAGTGCTATGTACGCCATCTTCAGATCCTCTGGAAATCTTAGTAACCATAACAACACTCAATTGGAACATCTGGCAACATTCTAGCACAGAGGTTTCAACCTTTTTCATCTTACAGTGCACATGTCATAGGCCAGATTTCTGTGTCACAAACCTCACTGGTTATGGGCCTTAGGAGGAGAAATGGAGGCAATCTGGTTCTAGCAATGTCAGGGAAGTGGGGTTTGGCTGATGCAGGACACCTGCAGACATTTCATGGCACAGTAGTTGAAAACCATTGATGGAAGTATGTGATGACTTCCTGCCTGTGATGAAGAATCTTCCCATTAATACTGATATTTTAATCTTAAAGAACATGCTCTGGCTAACCTAGCATTGCAAACTTTTTATTTTATAAATTATTTTAAAGAAGAGAATTCTGAAGACATTGGGTTAAAGATTCTTCTTGATCAGATTGAGCATTTTGAAATGCTGGCAACAGCAAGCACAGCACTGTGTTTTCAGAAAATATGAACAAATTATCTCATTCTGTTTGATCCAAGAGATCGATCACTCATTCATTTTATTCCAAAAATGCCCTTCCATCACTATTGGTGACAATATTTTAAAATGTGCTAATGAGAATGCTCTTAATATTGTGGAAATGACCCCTCAGTTTTAAAAAACTAATAATCCAAATTTTAAACCTCTTCTTCCTGTGCTAAAATGTGTTATCTAATTTTTAAAAAGTAAGCTATGTGCTAAGCATTATTACTTCACATCTACCATAAAATGTTAGTACAGCTTTTAGGTCTGTAATGAAGAAGCAGAAAAAGTAGCAAAAAATATAAATATAAACCAGTTCAATATGTGTGTAAATATTTCTAATCTCAGAGGATGCCTGTCAGTATCTATTCATCAGGAAACTCTAGCCATGAAAGTAACTACTATAAAGGAGCTTTATATATCAGATTATGCTGTCCAAAAGTGTTGGCTATTAGGCTGGGTGTAAGAGTGCAAAGGTTCAAAAATCCTTTGCTCTACTAGCACAGCAGCTAATGGCAGATCAAAACCAAGAGCAAAACACAATTCAGATTCCTTTCTGAAATAAGAACCAATATTCAAGAATGATTTGAGAATATAACAACAGCAATCTTGGGGAAAGGAATACAAAATTATTGCATCTATGTCTTTGCAAGAAAATAAGTTGTATCTTCTGGAAGCTATGAACAGGTGGCATACATATAGCTAATATATGGCCCAAGTGTGATAATTGTATGAAATTGATTAAGTATGTATAAAATCTAGCTGTAACATATAGTAGTTTCCCAGTAGGTACTATTTCATCTTACATTAAACCATTGAGCCAATGCGTATATTCTGCATGAGTTTCCATACTTTTTGAAAGTTGAAATGTAGATCTACATTTAATATTCTGTCAGAAATATTTGGAAAGGACTTCATGGAAGATTGAAAAAAAATATATGGAACTCAATCCAGCTGGTGTTGAAATGACATATTGATGTGAAAGTTTCATACAAGTAACCAATTTTGTACACCAGTATCTACTTCCATTAACTCCACATGTTCCTACGGATAATGGAAAACATGTATTTCTTTGTGCAAGTTTTAAGAAACTGCCTTGTGTTTAACAGTACTACTCCAAATTAAAATGGGAAGATTCAGCCCAGAATTGCATTAGCTGTAGCTTTTTGAATAAGTCATAGTGGCTTGGTTCATATACATTATCCTTGAATAGTGTTGCCCATAACAGAAGGCTTACTTGTCATAAATAACACATGCTCTACAGTCTTCTATCAAGGTCTGGAATTTAGGACAGTTATACATTCCGAAGAAAAGTTTCCTAACCTCGTTTTTTTCCCAAGGCTTTTGCAAATACAGGTCCCAACTTGCCATATTTAAGTGCTATATAAATTAGTTTAGTGGACACATCCAACCTGGCATGTCATTTTAAAGTAAACAAGTATATAAAAGAATACAGCTGGGTGAGGGAACAGTCAGCATTTACATTCTAACAAGCATATATATACATTAGGGTGGAGATTGGAGAAAGTTAATACTAAGTTGTTGTTTTAAATCAGTACTATACCATATATAGTAAAGTACAGCCTCTGTCACTAGAGCAACTACCTAGAAATATTCTCTAACGAATGGGAGGAAAGTATATTTTAAATTTTATTTTAAATTTAAATATTTTTAAAGGGATAGACTAGAGGAAAATAAATATAAATTTAATGGCTTGGTTTGTTTCTTTAATGCTTTAATTCTTTAATAAGGGGGTGGGCTGCTCACATGCCAGTTGAGCTGCGTATGTGCAAGCCAGCCCGCCTCTCACATGGCCCAGTTCCCAATAGGCCACAGCCTGGTAGTGGGCTGCAGCCCAGAGGTTGGGGACCCCTGATTTAGACTATGCCCCTCAAAATAGAAAGGAAGTTATTTTAAGCGACAACGATCTACTACTATTCCTTCAGCCAGTGAAAAACAGTGGATTTCCATGAATTTCCAGGGGAAAGAAGACATGTTTGTAGTTTCATGTGTGCTATACAAACACACACACACACACACACAAATCCTATGAATTTTTTCATCTACATGATTTGAATGACATTAAATACCTCAATTTATTTAATTTTAAAGGCTTCAAATGTTTTTAAACATCCTGAGCTCCTTTAGAGAACAGCAAATGTCAGGGTTCCTTCTTAAAGAAGCCCAAAATGAGTTTAGAAGCTTATAGTGAAGACACAACTTTTCCTTTGTTGAAAAAGTGATCACCAGGGCCTTTTGGAGTCAGTGCTCATGCATTATCCAGCCCCAAACTTCCTGTCTCCTTCTCAGCAAAATTTAAAGTGTAGCATTTTTTCACTCATGATGACCCACTCTTGTTCTTACCCTTCAATTCTAGAGTCTACCTAGTCTTGAACTCTGAATTCAACTCTTTTGAATTAAAATTCAGTTTACAAATGTTTAACAAATCTTCAGCAGTGACAAGCTGGGGCCCAAGCTGTCTTTTAATACAAACCAGCATACATAATAGTATTCATCATAACACACACTCTGCAAGATAAATTGCTCATTGGGCAGTGAAGGGAATGACATTCACAGGAAATTAGATTTTTTTTCCCCCTTTTTCTCTGTCTTTAACTTATATCTGTGCTCTCCTCCTGCTGCTCCTGCTCCCTCTGTTTCTTCTGCTCCTCCTCCTCCTCCCTTTCTTAAGTTGCTAGGCTGCTTGATTCAGATTAATGGTGCTGTCAGGATCAGATTCCACTTGCCCGGGTAATGAGTTAGGAATGTATTCCCTGTCACAAACACACCAGATGTCAGGAGCAGAAGGGCCCAGGAATGCCAGAAACAATATATAGTTTCTTCCCAGTCCCCTGACAGGCCAATATGCTACACAGGGTCTAATTTATGTAGACAAAATGCAGGCAAGGGGCTGCACTGGTAGAAAATTCTGTCAGAAAATCTGCACTATAACACATAATGGGGTGGGTTGGAGATGGGAAGGGAAGGGAAACCAAATGCAAACTGGAACACTAAAGGGCATTGCTCAGATTGAACACCCATAATGAGAATGGCCCAGGACTGTTTGGACTTTGTTAACCTGGGTTTTACATCATGAAGGAAATAAATCAAAGCTGGCACACAGTTCTTTTAGCATTCAATTGCTTGGCTAAAGTATTAGGTCACAACTGTGGGTCACAAACATGCCAAAATGTTTCATTCTATTTTTCTACTTCCATTGCTCAACAGACTTTTTTTGCCAGTTAGTAGTGATCAGGTCTTTAGTTGTGGAAACCTGTATTGAAATGTGCATTCAGGTAAAAAAGGCAAACCCTTATAATCTTTAATTCATATTTAAGATTTATATATAGGGTCCTTGGTGCTCTCTGAACTTGGTGGTTTTCTTGCAAATGTTTCATTACCAAACTAGGTAACATCATCAGTGCTAGAGGGAGTGGGGTTTGTTCTTATCTTTATATACTAATGGAATGCCCTGTCAGTGTTGGTGGGAGTATTCTTGGTAGTTCCTTGATTAGGTTGTTGTTTACTGTACTTTGTTTGTCTGCACTGGTAGTTCCTTGATTCAGATATTGTTTATTTGATTGTGGGCCTAGTGCTAACCTTGGTGTTCATCTCTGCTCATATGGGTGGTGATTGCTGCTGAGGAGATATTTTGATGTATTTTTTTGTTTCCTTCAGCAATCCTTTGATTGCCTCTTTTGATTGGTATGTAGATGCTACTTATTTCTATGTGACTGTTGATGATCATTTTGTCTGAGTGCCAGGCTTCCAGGAATTCTCTAGCATTTTGGGGAGTTGGCTTGATCTACGATGCTTACAACAAAACTCCACAATTCAACCTTGAGCTACAATTATTCTCTTCTATCAAAGCCTTACTATAGTTTTTCCACCAAAAGGACACTCCATTAGAATGAGTCAGATCATTAATCAACCAAGCTCAGTATCGTCTATATTATTAAGATTCACACATAGCACTAAAAAAGAGGTACCACATTTTTCTGGCTGAGGGACATCCTACATCTTTGAATGGTTTATGGGGAGGCCCGCTTCAAAAAGTAGTTCATGACAAATCACTTTACACTAGCAAATAATTAAAATTAAATAGATTTAATAGGACTATTCTTCAGTCATATATTTAATAATTTCCCCCTTCTGTCAGCTAAGAATTAAGAATTTCACAGAGCTTCAGGTGGATCATCACTGAATTAAATCATAATGTAGCCATTTTATTTTCATATGGCAGGTTATATGAACTCAACTTCTAAAACATAGCTTATTGTAGTGTTATAGTTTATGTTCTTTTTCTAGTCAGAAACCACACTTTTTATTGTTCTTCTTCAATGGGTTCAGGGAGGTATAACAACATTACCAAAGAGGAAGAGTGTAAACAGCAAGAAATCAACTTTTCTATGCTTCATGGAGGATGGATATAGGACAGTTCAGGGAAATTTGGATATGTTAAATTGAGCTTTTCTTAATACATTTATTTCATTTGTGCAGGCCATGCATAGTTTGAAGCCCTTACTTCTCAACCCCTACTTAGTTAAATGTCCCATGATAGCTTTTCAAGATTTCACATAGAGATAAACACAAGATTATTTAATTCTGTGTTTCTCAACTTCAGCAGCTTCAGTTTGTATGGCCTTCAACTCCCAGATTTCCACAAAAAGCTAGGGAATTCTGGGAGTTAAAGTCCATGCCTCTTAAAACTGCTGAGGTTGAGTAATAGTTTTATATCAAGATATTTCCTTCATTAAGATGGAACCTCTAACCCATTCCTCCATTAAAGGTGCCTCTTAACAGCCCAGATGGATTAAACTTTAATTTTATCTCTGGATCAAAGAAAACAGTTATATTTGAGGCTAAGAACAACAGCAATCATATTCCAATAAGCCCCCCAAAATACTAAAAGGAAGAAGGGCTGAAGTATGCCAGGTATATGCAACCTGGCACTTTCCAGAAACTTCCAGCTGCTGGCAGGCTTGCATCAACAATGCCTTTTCTTCTAAACCATTAGCTCTTTTTTTCCACCCCTCTCCAACACAGAATGTTCTCATTTAAAATTGGTTCATTCCTTCTCAAAAACTTGTTAATCGGAACCAGAGCTTCAGAGAGAGAAAGGAAGGAAAGAAAATCATATATCATTGTGTCTTTCGTTGTATAACCCCTAAGCTAGGCAGGTTAATATGGGAAGAGGACTTTGTTTTGGTAAAATTAGTTTCGCTTGTGTTCCACTGATCAAAGGACCACATTACTAAGTATGCTGTCACTCTTTCTCTCTTGTCTTGTTCTGTAATTCTGTAAATTTACAGAATTAAAATCTAAATTCTGTAAATTTACCTAAGGAACAAGGAAGTCAGCCATGGTTCTTTTTCATCCTTTTTAGGTTGGTGGTCCAATCTGGGTCAATCACTGGGACCAGAGGTTTTGTTTTCTGAGTTTTCAGACTCATACTGGAGCCCATCTTCAGGGAACTTCTCTCTAGCAGAGTATGTGCCATTGTGTGTGTAGTATTTATAGTGCCTGTTATAAGTGGCTTTTTAGATGTTGATTGGGATGTGTTGGTGGCTGGTTCTTTATGTTGGGTCCATCCAATCAATCTATGCATTTAGGGAAGCTCTGTACATTTAATTGTACAAATTTTCACCTGCACTTATCCTAATGTAGGAGGTTGGATTAGAAGACTTCCAAGGTCCCTTCCAACTCTGTCATTTTGTTGTTTTGTTAATGTACATATTTTTGTATACTCTTTTCTGGTCTGGACATTTCTTACAAACTCTCTTTTTTCATTACATGTATGTTGTTTGTGTTCACTTCTCTCAGTACCTGTACTGGTATGAGGGAATGACTTTGGGGAATGAGGGGAAGAGGTACTTCCTAGGGGGACAATCAGATAAGGGTGGGGGGAGCCCACAGCTGTATAGCAGGCAGAGAAAGAAACTTAGGATCTTCCCTAACTAAACAGGCAGTAAAAAGAGACTGTGGGAGCTTTGCATTTTCAGACTTGCCAGATTCTGTTAATATGGCTGTACAATAAAATAGAATTAGCTCATTTTTGTCATGTTCACTCTCCATGGAAAACACAGGTTACCTATGTTGCTTGTATATTTTGCCTCTTTTGTAGTTGAAAATCACACCATGTGTGAATTTGAGAAGGAGTGCTATGCACTTTGACTTCTGTGCATAAATTTGTAATTGCACCAATAAGCAAGAGAGCCTAGAATGAACATTTCATTATCCCAGATTGTTATCATCATCACATCTTCAGTTAATAAGTGCTGATGAATATCTGTTGCTTTTATCCCACCATAAATGACATAAGAATATATGTGAACTTTACATTATCATTCTTTGGAAGAGAGTCTTAAAGATGGAAAGGTGCATACCTGTCTAAAATTTTATAAATATATAAAAGAATAAGGTTATGAGTTTAGATGTTCTCTCAGCACAATTTATATCCACAGCATGTTCCCATGCTTCTCTATTTATGCAGGTTTCCCCAATTTCAGACCCCCAGAAGTTGAGGTTTTTAAGAAGAAACTGGACAGCCACTTGTCTCAAATTGTATAGGGTCTCCGGAGTTTGAGCAGGGAGTTAGACTAGAAGACCTCCAAGGTGCCTTCCAGCTCTATTTTGATTGATCTCCTATTTAAGAGTAATGAAAAGGGGGAGACTGTTTTGGTCAACTTGGAACAGATCTCTCTTTTTTTAGCAAAGGGGCCTAAACAGAGTTCTCTTAAAAGTCTGTTTGGGTGATGGTCGTATCTCTTCCTCCTGACTAAATACCCCATTAGAAAAAGAGATTCTGTGGAAAGAAGGAAGGAGTGCGGTTAATCATACTAAATAAAATAGCAGGTTTCAGAGTCTTAACTTTACTGAAGCAAAACAGTTTTCCTACTGTTTCAAGTTACAGCAGAACACAGCCTGATGCCATTCCTTGTGGGTGATAAAATAAATTATTGTTGTTGCTGTTATTTTGTCTGACTTCTGAATGTTGCTAAAAAATTCTAACTTTTTTTCTGGAAGACAAGAGACTTCATGAAAGAAGGAGAATATTGTCAGCCCAGCATAAATATGTATAAAAGATGTATGTGCAATCTGTTTCCTATACAACACAGCATATGTATAATACATTCACTGCCAAATGGTGATAATCGATGTGGATCCTATAAAAGCAATAGATGTGCATTGTTGACTTGTGAGTGCAACTCTTGTTATACATAACTCTGATGACTGGTTGAAGTTTAATAGAGAGGAACTAGAGTAAGTGCAATTCCCTTCCTTCCTTCCTTCCTTCCTTTTTTCACTCCTGGTGACTGCCTGGACAGTTTTCTTGGCAAGATTTCAGAAGTGGTTTGTCATTACCTGCATCTTAGAGTAAGAGACATTGACTGGCACAATCAATTTGTGTCTACAGTTGGACTAGAACTCGTGGTCTTTTAGTTTCTAGACTGGTCCCATAACCATTGCACCATGCTAGCTCTCTTCATTTTCCTTTTCCATTTATCTGTTAATTATCTCCAGGTGCTTACCTGGAGCCATTTCTGCATTCCAGGAAATGAATCAGAGATCACTGTGAGGCAAACCAGTTGGCATTGCAGTGAGAATGGCCATGGACTAGCAGGGCTCCACTGAGCTCCCTGAAATCCAGCCAGTATCTGCATGCTGGGAGACCCTATGGGGTCAAGCCACCATGGAGGGGTGGTGAAGAAAGGAGGGGTACTTTGTTGATCACAAGGAAACAGCAATTTCCTTGCTAGATCTGAAGAAAACTCTCCCAAATAGCAGCAAGAGACACTGTGATAACTGGGATAATAAGATTATGTCCCGGAGTGGTTTGTGGACAGAGGATTGAAACTGGGTGAGACAACTTTCAACTTTTATTTTAGAAATCAAGCCCAAATAAAAGCATTTTAAAAAAAAGAATCTCCAACATTAAGAAAGTGGCAATCAGATACTTGGAGAAAGATTAAAGACCCAGATGTGAAAGAAATATCTAACAGACGGTTTAAAAAATAGAAAGCCCAGATTAGATTTAACAACAATTTGAAAAATGACTATTGGGAGAAATTGCTTCTTTTTCTACTTTTCCCTCTATTCCCCCCTTGATCTGTTGACAGCTGTTTGACTTTTTTGTTATTGTTGTTTTATTTAATGCCTAATGTTAGAACATGGAGCTGGGGAGCCTTCTACTGGAGAAAGAAGATCATTTACAGCATGGGAAATTTTTGGGAGAGTGATAACTGTTTAATACAAATAAAGAAAATAATAGAAGGCAAATAACACCTGGAAG
Source organism: Myanophis thanlyinensis (assembly GCA_017656035.1). Classification (NCBI taxonomy): domain Eukaryota; kingdom Metazoa; phylum Chordata; class Lepidosauria; order Squamata; family Homalopsidae; genus Myanophis; species Myanophis thanlyinensis. The sequence continues at coordinate 10,332 of JAEANM010010815.1, forward strand.
GCCACTTGACCTTGATTCTATTTCTCTTGGTGTTGTGGATGTTTGGAAATATTTAGTGAGTTCTCTGAAGATCTTTAAAGCAAACTGGACTATAATTAACTAAAATACTAATGAAAGGGATTATTGGATGGTGGACTTGGAAGGTTTGAGGAAATTTGGTGAGCCAATTTGAACTTGGAACATTAATGCTATTTGATAGAACATCCTACAAGGCAAAGGGGGAAAAGAAGAAAAGCTAAACAAGACTTTAAAATTAGGATAATTTAGAAGGTGTAAACTGGAAAAAATTTAAGATCTTAAAATATCAACTTATAGCTTTCAAATACTATAAGCTTAGGGGATTTGGAGGTATAGTTCTGGGACTGTCTAAACTTTATTAATATTGGCTTTTTTTTTTTTTTTTTTAGATAACTGGGACATTGGAATTTTGGTGGAAAATTGAGTAATTTTTAACATATCAAACTATTACAAAAATAACTCAACAAGGATAATGAATACATTGCATGAAGAAATGTTATTGATGTTTAAATGTATTCATGAAAATGTGACAAAGAATCATAGGGAGATGATGGCATTGTTTAAAGATACAGATGTGAGTGTAGAAGATCCCCAACAAAGGGGGAAAAAAGATGAACAAAATATTTAGAAACTAGATGAGAAATGAGAAGGAGTGGGGGAGGAGACAAATCAAAATAAACTACAAGAAGATAAAGACATTGAAGTGATAGTAAAAATATGTATGATGAAACAAGCAGATAACTTTTGAAGAGTTGAGAAGAGAATAAAAAGAAAGATCTCCCCAAAATAATGAAAGGATTATGGATGGGTATTCAAATAATTCAGCAGTAGGAGGTACATGTTGAGGCAGAGGAAATATTCAGTCTGAACAAATGTGCCATAAAGAAATATAAGATCCCAAGGGAAAAATATGAAAGAGTTACCAAAAAGTCAATAAATGATGAAATCTTAAAGAGGGCAAGAGATGATTGATAGAGATAAAATACTTTCTAATATGGTGATTGTATTAAAAATTAGGGAGGAAAAGGTGGAAGGTACAAATTGGAAAAATAGTATTATACACATTGATATATAATATAATTTATTATAATTATAGTGTGCATATTAAGGTTAGAAGTTGAAATACTATGATTATGTATATTAAATTGTATTAGTGTTATATACTTTATTAATTAAACGTGAAACTCAGTCAACTGAGCATTTGAACATTTAAAAATGTGTCACATTATTGACTAGCACAGATGATTGATATGGGTTGCTGCCAACATTCTAGGTATCTACCAAGTATCTTCTCAAAATGTATATTATTATTATTATTATTATTCAAAAAGTATATTGACCCAGACAGTGCACTGTCCACAAAGTATGTATGGATGTTAAAAGAAAAACCATAAATACATTTTTTTTTAAAAAAAGAGATCACTTTGAACTAAAAGAGAATCAAATAACTTCAGGCAAGTTCAGGGCATGGTGAAATTGTTGTGACTTTCATGGGAAGTGATTATGTAAACACTATCAAGACTGTTGATTCAGTTGGATAGAGGAACAGAATGAGTAACTGCAAAGTTAATTAAGAGAAGGGGTGTGCCTGCAAAACCATTATAGATTAACAGTCTTCTGATTCTTAATTAAAGAACATAGTGATTACAGATTGCCTTCAAATTTAACCCATATCTGTCTCTAAATGCAGCATCTCTGAGAAATCTTAGAGGTGTCTCAAGTCATTCATCTAATATCTCATAAATTTCCTGTATACTGTATTCTAGTTTCATAAATGGATAAGTAAAAAATTGGAAGTAGCCTATTGAGTTGAAAAGCAATGAACTGGACCTAAAGCAAATCTAAAGAAGGATGACATATGTATTTTGGAATAAGAGATGATATGGAAATTGCAGTATAGACTTTGGTACGGTTGTGGTGTATATCCATACAGTTATGTTAAATAAACCTTGCTACTCACCCTAGATGCAGTTTCTTATTTACCATTGGGATCATGCAGAAGAATGGCAACAAATGTAGGAATTTGCACTAAAAACTATTAACAAAGCTTGCAAAAGAAAGATAGAAGCAGGCAGTGACAGGTGCCAGAGAAGAGAAGTTGGAAATTTTGCTGAACATGGTGACCTTCTTCCTCTGCTTAAAAGTAACATCTGAACATGTTGAATGATTTAACCTACAACCTTCTGAACTTTCAGGATGCCTTGGAATGGAAGATTTATGCTTATCACAGCAAGACCTTGGCTGTTGTAACTGGTAAGCTTGTCAAATGGGGTCAAACCTTGGTCAGCATTCTATCATACCTTCATCTTTGCCAATCCTGCTGCTGAAGAAATCCTTCAGTTCAAATGATCCTTACACATCCTTTGACGAAAGCATTCACAAATGGCACCCATAAATGAAGAACTGACCTCCTAAAGAGAACACAGCATCACTACTCAAAGGCCTTCTTAGCTGCTTTCTTTGAAAGACATCTTTCAGAAACAAAACTGGAAGACTGATTTTTAACAGAGCTTCTTGGAAACATCTGGAAAAAAAGGAAAGAAATGCCTTGTAGGTCTGTAAAATTTTGTTTCCCTTTTCCAGATGTTTTGATGTTCTTTGTACAGGTACCAACAACTAGCTGACAATGACTAATCATTAAACAAGATCAGATTGACTGGTGCTCGGAATTCATCAAGAGAATAGCAATAGCAATAGCACTTAGATTTATATACTGCTTCACAGTGCTTTACATTCCTCTCTAAGTGGTTTACAGAATCAGCATATTGTCCCCAACAATCTGGGTCCTCATTTTACACACCTTGGAAGGATGGAAGGCTGAATCAATCTTGAGCCAGTCAGAATCAAACTGCCAACTGCTGGCAGCTGGCAGTCAGAAGAAGTAGCCTGCAGTACTGCATTCTAACCATTGCACCATCATGGTAACATGAAGAGATAATGGCAAACTATTCCCATAATGTTGTCAATGGGATCAAAGAATCTAGTGGGAATTAAACTCATGGACCATTGCACTACTATATATAGTTAATCAGCTTTAAGAGCTATCCAATGTGGCTCATGAATTGTGTTGTATGAACTCAAACAATTACAGTGTATGAAAGAAACTGTAATTAAACCAGCCATTGTTACTGTGATGAATGATTCCAGTTGTAACATGGGGAACAATATGTTCAAGGCCAAGAATACGGAGCTGGAACCAAAGAAGGCCCAGGCTTAAAATTTGACTGAAGGTTTGAGAAATGAATCCCTGGAGAGAAGAAATGATGAAGTCTGCCCTAACAGTTTATTCATAAAACTGATGGAATGGTTGTGGATGCAAATCTTAGCTCTCCCAAAAGCTGCGGCTTCTAAATATAGGTTTTAATGCAGTTTATTTATGGCTCTGCAATAGCATGCATCGCCTTACACAACTGCTCCAGTCAAAGATGTTTTCCGCTCCCAGAAGCCTTGCCTATGCTTGTTTGTTTGCATTTGTGAACCTGTGTAGAGCAAGGCCAAACAAATGACTACTATGAACCTGTGTGTGGATGGCAGAGCATATTGTAAAGATCAACCCCATTCCAGCTTGTGTTCAATTTGAAATGCCAGAGATTGTTTCATAGTCTTCTGCAATGTTCATTATAAAAAGTCCCCAGATGACAGATGGCTATTAGCTCACCATGACCTATATAAATGTCAAATGCAGAGCTATTGCCCCAGTGAAAATCTTAAAATAAATAACAACAGGAGGGATGCTGCGCTGCTGTCACTGGGATTTAAGTCTTATGAATTTATGCTAATTTATCCCAAAGTCAGCTGATGGAATGCATCTTGTCCTTTTGGTGTGTTATACTCAACACCTGTTTGCAGAGGAAATCCAATCCTGTGTGATTTATGATCTCTTTTCTTGCTTTCCCACTTTCTCTCTCTCTCTCCTGCACATACTGGACAGAACCAGCAGCACCTGTGATATTGTGGGCGCTGCGCTAGTTGCTATTGATTCACACCAAACAATACCATTGTCAGTTCATACTGATGGAAGAGGCTAGCTTTTGTGTGCTAGCTTTATGCAGCCCTCACATGGACAATGATCTCAAATTGCTTGTGGTTATCGTTATTGATCCCCGTTCCTCCCCAAATTCTCAGAAAGCTCCTGGCTTATTAAAAGGGCAATGCTTTGACCAGATGAATCTGTTTCATCTTCATTTATCTGTGGTGACTTGGTGGTTTTCGTTTTCCATGGGGCACAGGATATGTAACTGATCCACAACACATCAAGTCTGTCGTGATTGTAGGAAAGGAATCACCTGTCTCCATTTATGTTATATTGTTTTTACATTTAAAATCCCCTTGAAGTAGCATCCTCTTAATGTTCTACCATATCCATTTTCCCTTGGCTAATGTCTGCCTTGAGTCAGATTCAACTGCTTTTGATGGCATAGGCACATCTCTCTTGGGGAATGTAGGCAAAGATCTGTAAGTAATTGGTTACTGTCTTCTCCTAGGAAGGAAGTGCATTTGTGTTCTCCTTTTCTATGTGCAAATCAGTACGCCACCATCACCAAAAGAGCTGCTCAGTTTCTATTTGAAGCAATTTTCTTAATCTAATCTCGGAGTGATAATATTATTAAAAAAACTTTTATTTTTTATTTTATTTTGTTCTGTTTCTATTTTACCTTACGTTTGATATTCTTCTGCCATATTTTCAATCAATTTTCCCCTTACTTTGTTTTTAATTTTTAAGGTTTATGTGATTTTTATAATCGTGTTGCTGTATTTGATCAAATAATAGAAAAAATAAAAATAAGAGGTTTTTAAAAATGAATAAATTATACATTTTTTAAATTTAGTTGTTTATTACCTGGATCACAGTACTTTTTTTAGTTTCAGAATAATATTATTGCTATTCTTCATGCCTGCTGTAACCAATATTCCTCAAAAATTAAAGATTCCACTATATTGGAATGTATATACATTCCAGTATACATACAAAAAGAAACCAGAAGTGGACATTACTATTCTTTGTATAATAGAAACCTAAATCCACACCCTAAATCGGGGGTTGGCAACCTGCGGCTCCGGAGCCGCATGCGGCTCTTTTGGAGCTTTGCCGCGGCTCCGACAGCAGCTCCATTTGAGGAGGATTCCTCCGCTGGCCGCCGCTATTTCAGAAGCTGGCGGATGTTTGAACCCCCCCCCATGCGAGGGGGATAGCTCCACCGGCTGCCGCTATTGCAGAAACCGGCGGAGCAATCCCCCACGCATGGGG
>JAEANM010010816.1:0-14451 GCA_017656035.1 Myanophis thanlyinensis
AGGAAAGGAAAGGAAAGGAAAGGAAATTCTACAGATATAGTACTTTTTTTTCAGGACATACTTTTGTCCAACTGTCATACAGGGAAACTGAATTCCAAACCTCAGGAACCATTCCCAAGATAAGTCAGAATCCATTTTGAAAAGGAAGAACCTGAAGGTTTGGGGAAAATGAATTTTAATTCTAAAAATGGATACTGGAGCTTCATTTATACATTCATTTATTACAAAATATATATGATGTCTGATTCACTAGACCAGCAGCTCTCAAAATGTGGTCTGGGGATCTCTGAGATCCTTTCAGGGAATCCATCAAGTCATTTAATTAAATATTGATAGAGTCAATTGACAAATTAATAAAGTATGTTATATCATAATAAATATTTTAATTTTAATATATTAATAATGATACCTCAAAACTCTTTTGGATTCTCAATTATTTTTCAGAATGTAAAGAAGTCCTCAGAGCAAAATGTTTGAGGACTGAATCTTTTATGTTATTGTTATTTCTACGGGTCCATGAAATGAATAAATAAAGTGTTTAAAAGTCAACACAAGGCCAGCCGAGAAGATCATCGGGGATGTTCTTCCCTCTGTCATGGACATATACACCACATGCTGCATCTGTTAAGCCAGAAACATTGTAACTGACTGCACACACCCCTCATACACGCTGTTTACTCTCCTGCTATCTGGAAAAAGGTACAGAAGCATTCGGCCCACACAAGCAGACTGTGTAATAGTTTCTTTCCACAAGCCATCAAATTCCTCAACACAAAGAAACTGGAAACTTTTTTTTCTCTCTCTAAATTCTTAGATTAAAGCTATGTTTTATGTTCATAAAAGTTCTGTGTCCTACTCTTTTTCTTTTTTATCTATGTTGTCTGATGTAGCATCTTGGTCCTAGGGAAACGTTTTGTTTCATTGTGTACTGTACTGTATATTATTGAAATGACAATAAAACCTACTTGACTTGTCTTGACTTGACTTGAGGGCCCTGGTAATAAAGAATGGAAGAGTGCTGAACCCTTTTCCAAAAACAAAATATTCTGCATTTATTGCTTTACTAGCAATAGTTTTAATCTTTCACATATCACTATCCTAACCCATTCTCTATTTATATATGAGCAGCTTTGCTACAGAAAAGATAGCCTTACTAAAGAGTAGGTTCAGAGAATATGTTAGGTATATGTATTTTTTTCAAAATGTCTTCTTTTTTGAAGCTGAGGAATTAAAAAGGTCTGAAAAAAGCATCTAATATATAACCCACTTTCCATGAACACACTATTGTTCCTTAGCCTATAGACTGCTGGCTTGGCTAAGGAACAATAGTGTGTTCATAGGGGGTAGACACAAGGACGTGCTAATGAAGAAACATAGATAGAAATATAATCATATATAAAACATCTACTGTTTGGTATTTTGCTGAGGTGATATTCTAATTTTGGTGATAATTCTTATGAGTTGTTTAATTGAAGAATGTGGATATTATGTTGTTTTAATCATGCACTATGTAGAGGTACTTGGTTTAGGTAGTAAAAAAATCTATATAATTAATAAATAAATTCGTTACATCTTGTAGTGGTTTGAAGGACCACAGATTAATAGTCTGTTAAAATCTCCAGTATAACTCAACATGCCCCAGTTTACAGTCCTTATTAAGTAACAAAAATTGACCCAGTACCTCAGAAGAAAGGAGAATAAAAAAGGCAAGATGGATCCCACAACTGCTCAACTGAATTTTTTTTGCAAGTGTCCAAAACATATAGAAAGGGGGGAGAACATCAGTCTCATGGCTACCATTTTTGATTTTTGATCCCTCCCAAAGATGTTCCTGCTTTTTCAGATTCCTACTGAGTCTCTATAGCTACTTGAAGTAGATAAGGGTATCAGTTAAGATTAGGGATATTTTATATTTAACAGTAGAAACTCCTCCCAACAGTAGAAACTCCTCCCATTGAAATCCCAGCAAATTTTAAGGCAGAGATATGCACAAAGTTTCTGTCCTTTGGATGAAAAGCTAAGACTCATCATACCAAAAAGCAGCAGATGGGGATTAGAACAAAAAAAATCCTTTTAATTTCCTTCTCTTTTCATTTAAAGTATAAAACAGAAAGGAAAAAAAAATAGAGAGAGAAATCTCAAAACCATTCCACAAATGCTGTACAGGTGCTAGCAAGAAGCCACAAACTCACCCTTTGTTATAGGCTACCACAACTCCCATTTCTGTTTATTGTTCTAATTCATTCATCTGGTGTAACTATTTAATAAAAATATATGGCACAATTTAATTGTCATATGTAAGGAGCTGTGACACATTCTTTTTCTGCTTCTAAACAAAAGAACATATTTAAATCATCTGTAATTCTAACTACAAAGTATTAAAGCTGTACTGAAATCCACGTAATGTGTTTCCATAGAACAGATAAACTTAACCATTTAATGTCAACTATATATAGTGTACACATTGATACAATTTAATTTCACAATCTACTTTTTATAAACCATGTTATTTTTAGGATTAGAACATTTTTAATTTGGAAGCAGCAAGATGTTTGATTTTCTCCTTGCTTTTCTCTATAAACATCAAAGACTTCCATATAGCATTAAATTTATAGTATATGAATCTCTTATACTGCTATATACTGTCATGGTAAGACCACAATTGGAATACTGCAGCCAGTTCTGGTCACCATGATACAAAAAAGATGTTGAGACTAGAAAGACTGAAAACAGCAATGAAAATAATTAGGGGTCTGAAGGCTAAAACGTATGATGAACAGAATATGTCTACTATAATGAATAGGTTTATGACATGATAGTAGTCTTCCAATATTTGAAAGGCTGTCACAAAGAAGAGGGGGATTATCTATTTTCCAAAGCACCTGAGGGTAAGACAAGAAGTAATAGCTGGAAATTGGATTCCAGGCAACTTCAAACAAATTATCTCTATAGCCATCTGTTTTAAAGCTACCTAGGTTAAGGTAGAGTGGAAAAGGTTAAAAGGATAGTGTGTAAATAGGTTAGGAATGTACCTGAAGCTTTGGGTTACTTCCTTGGCAAGCACATATTTTTAGTGGATGTCTATGGACATTCTCAAGTTATTCAGATTACAGTTATCCCAAAGGTGCTTTTCAAAAAGCAATTGACTTTCTTAAGTGTTTTTCCTTGAAGTCCTTTATGTTCTCACCCAAGAAGTTTCTTTAATTTTATAGAACTGAAGAAGCTTCTTGGATGAGAAGTGAGATGTTTTCAAGAGGAAAAAAAACTAAGAAAGACCATTTGAAAAGCACCTTTGGGACATTTCTAGTCGATGGTTCTTCATCGTTCCATACTAATGAGGCTGATCTTTGATTTGTTTTGCTTTCTTGTTAGGATATACACTCAACTGGATGTCCAGAAATTAGTCGTGGAGATAGTTGTAAGATTCATCTCAGAACTCTACTTTGTTTCAGCTCTCTTTTTTAGCTAAAACAGTTGTGTTTTGCAATGTAAAACTATTTTCTGCGTGTTATAAATTATAACTGGTTCAATGTAACATCTGCCTACTTCTATTGCATATATCCATTAGAATCTTCATTTTAGTTCTTAGGGGGAAAATGAAATCCATAAAATATTAAAATCCAGATTAAGATGCATAACTCATTTATTGTAGCCATGTTTCAAGAAAAGAAATTATTCAACGTTACCAACATTGTTTAAAAATCAGCACTTTCTATATATTATGACTGTTAAATGTGCAGTGGATTTACAGGCTAACTAGTTAAGTGGAAAAACAAAGTTAGTGAATTTAGCCTATTTCTCCTAGATATTTAACCCATTCAAAACCTACCCATGTATCATTATAAGTAAACACTTGAATTATGGCTGTGCACAAAATATATAAGGCACTGGTAATTAAAACAGCGAAATATGGGCATTAGGATCACTACATGTGGGAGGGACCAATCTACCATGCTGCTATACAGCCACCATCTGTAGACTATTCAAAGAACATCGGAATTGGAAAGTCTACTTTTGAGCTAAAGGCTATTCCTAAATATGACTTAGAACTTGCATAATTAGCATTACAAACCATAAGGGCAGACTACATAAATAGAGCAGATCTCTCTGTGTAGCTTTGTCCAACCTAGTCCCCCAATACATGAAAGTTGAGGACTTCTTCTTTTCTCCACAACACTGACATTCCATGAAGCCTTATCTTACTTGACTAAAATTCTTACTATAGAGAATGAATAAATGAATGTCTTGGACATGTTTATTCAGAAGTATTTCATAGAGATTAATGGGGTTATTTATATTTTAAGCAGCAAGCCAAAGGATATTTCTTGGAAATAATTTTCAGTTAATTCTTACATTCAGCAAGGATGCTTATTGTAGGCCTGTTAATATATTCTTTTTTTTTCCTTCTCCTGAACCATTTCCTGTACTGGTAACACTGGAAAAGTCACACTGAAACAAAATGGAGTCATTCAACAAGTCTGGAATAGTAACTTTTTATTTCAGTAGAATTTATTCAAGGTAATTATCTGGGTTATGTTCTCTACCAATATACTCATTTAACACTATTTTTTTAAAAAAACTCATAAATCAAGGGCACTCTGTTATTCTCCAGTGGGATCTTGGAACTGAATGCAACATTCAATCCAATCTCAGTTTATAACACCGTTTCATATAGTAATCTCTAATTCTTACATCTTAATTGCTGGAGCAATTCTAGTTTGTCCTTACAACTAGAGGGCACAGTTATTAAAATTTAAATATACCCAGGAGCTGTGTAGTTAGCTTAAAAGTGAAAGCATCACTTCCAATCTCTGCCTCTGACAAATGAAAGAAGAATCTGTCAGGTTGAGATCTCTGCAAGCTCTTTCTCACACTGCAAAACTCTTTTTCCATTAAACTGGAACTCTGCCATTAGCCTGATTAATTATGTCCAACAGATATATTCTTGGAAGGCAATTGAAAAGAAATTTAAGGCATGTTTAAAAACTGCATAAAGTGAGACAGAAAGAGAGAGAGGAGGAGAGAGAGAGAGGGAGCGGGAAGGAAAGGGAGAATCTATAATCCTAAATAATATTCTTTAATCAGGGTTTCAAGGATTCTACTGTTGGATAAAAAAGAAATGAATCCTATATATAAGTTAAAAATTCTATCAAACCTAAATCTAACATGAAACATGACAGCCCAGAACCAAATTCAAAACACAATCCTATATTTAGCTGACCCACAATAAGCTTGAGCTGGACTTTTGGAGAATCAAGTAACTAGAGCCTACAGCTGGCTCTAATTTGATTTAAAGGAAATGGAAAATCTCTTATTAGACATCTCCCTTGTCTACCTTCATTATACACAGGAACATGTAAGTACATTTGATCATAGAGCTAAATAAATAATTACCTAGAACACAATTCCAAACACAACTAACATTAGGAGATGACAGAATAATCTAAATAAATCTTTCTTGATTTTCCTAGAAACTGGCTATTTAAAGTCAATGCCCATTTTGATCGGTCAGTCTGTGGGTTCATGTGTCAGACAAGGGATATAAGTTGGTCATATTCCATCATCTTTCTCTGCTTCCTATTGAGATAAACATTGTTTTCTAAATGTGCAGAGTATCATTTAGAGAGTATTCTAATGTCGCTGGCTAGAATCCATATTGCTGTAACAAAACAATTAGCTACCACATTCTCTTAAGCATTTTCTTAAGCAGTAATCCACACAAATTGCTCTTCAGCTCAACAAAGTACTGATCACAATCAGTGTCACATAGGAACATGAGGTAGAAGCATAACTGATATATCTATATCTTAGCCCATGGCCTAAATCATTGCCATATGCATGATTACTATAATATCTTTGCAGTGGGGAATCCCTATTGAATTGGGTCACAAAAACGTTGTAATCCCAAATTTTATTGATTTCTATTTGTGTGTAAGATAGCAAAGTCCATATAAGTGAATAAATGTTTTTATTTTACTTTTACAAAAGAACATCTGAAATCTTTACATAAGCTGATTAAGGTCATTTCTTTTTACCTTTGCGTGAATACCCTATAGAAGACATTTAATGTAGAATTATTTCTATTACTCCATTGCTCTCTTCTAGAATATATGGGAAACAGAGAACACTTCAAAAATTATGCATCCCAAAGATGAAAAGCAATTGTTTCTAATTGTATATGACTCACTATCCAGTATATATCATCAAATTTTAAATCCAGAGTCCTTTACTCATACTTCCTGCTAATATGTCCTAGTTTGTCACCCCTTCCTTTCTGTTAGAGGATGTTTACATTCTTGCACTCCTGATTAGTCAAGAGTATCTAAGAACCTTCCATTCATGTCAGAGACCTGAGAAATGTGGACTTTTACCATGAAGACAACATGTATGTATATAGTATCTATGTGTATATATGCATATGAATGTATATGTGTGTATGTGTAATCCATTGTCTGAGGAAGTTATCTTTGACGAACTGGATAATGCTGCATTGTGAGTTTTTCGGTTTCCTGAATTAATCAAGGCATTAACCCTACAAAAACCAGGGAGCCAGTTTGGTGTAGTGATCAAGGCACCAAATGCAAGATTCCAATACTGTGAGTTCTAGCCTCTGCCTTGCACACAAAGTAGCAGGATGTCCATGAGCCAGTCTCAGTCTTAGGAAACAAAAGAAAATGGTAGAGACTAATTCAGGCAGTGGCCAAGAGGCAACATTGACTCAAAGCCTACTTCACCCTTGCCATAAGGAACAGCTGTGCTTCTATATGGGAAAAAAATTCTCTGCTCAACAAAAATAAAAATGAAGGTTTCCTGTCTAGTTGTGTCTGACTCAGCAGTGGTCATCTCTATTTCTTAGCTGAGAGAGTCATTGTTGTTCAAAGATATTTCCATGCTCCCATGGCCAGCATGATAATATGCCGAAGCACATCGGAATGCTGTTAACTTCCCACAAAAGTGGTACCTATTTATCGATCTCATTTGCATGCTTTCAAATTGCTAGGTGGGCAGGAGCTGAGGCAAGGAGTTTACCCTGTCATACAATGCTCAGGTCTCAAACCCGGGCTATCAGCTTTCCAGCTGACAAGCTCAGTGTCTTTAATTGCTGAGCCATTGTGCTCCAGTATATGTGAGTGTAAAGCAGAGGTGAAATTCAGCAGGTTCTAGCAGGTTCTCTAGAACCGGTAGTAAATTTTCTAACTAATTTAGAGAACTGGTTGTTAGAAGAAATTTCCTTTTGTTTTTTCCACTTTACAGGGTTAATCCTGTAAGGAAGGCAGGAAACAAACATCCTGTTGTTGTTTCTAGCCTAATCTTTATTGCCCTGCTTATAGAAACTGCTCACCTAGTCACATGACTCCACCCAGCTACACCCAAGCTACATAGAACCAGTTGTAAAATAATTTGAATTGCGTCACTGGTATAAAGGAAAGTCTGAATTCACATGACTGCGTATAGCTTAAAATAACTTGTTTCAGCATAGTGGCTTTCAGATTCATTAGGACTATCCAAAATTCCCAGCCTATGTCACTAGCTGAACATTTTAGCCCCCCTCCAAAGATATCTAAAGAAACAAAATTGGAGAATGGTGGCTTGAATTAGTCTGCCAAAACTATCTTTTTAATAGTATTATATGGATTATTTAGATTTTTTTCAACTGGAGAGGGAGAAGTAACCCTTCTCCCCTCCCACACATGCACACACATTCAGTTACAGCTATTAGCAATGACTCTTAACACAGAAAGAATAACTTCATCAAGAAAGGGCTTGGGAAAAAAAGGCATTTCCATTTCAAAGTGCTCTAGCAATTTGTTTTCTATATTAAGGATACATTACTCATCATTAAAGGTTATTCATTAAATACAGTTATGCAACTGGTGTGGGAGAGAGAATCAGTTTTATGATTTACACCTTTAAAATAAGTGTCACATTTTCTTCAAGCTTTGCAAAAAATGTTTATATACTTTGAAAACCTTAGGACCTGGCAATAAACAAAGGTCAAAATAAAATATTCCTCACCTTACACTGCATTTGTTCTTCAAATGTTAAATGAAAAACTACCAAGCAAAAATAAAACTGTATTACCATAGATAAGTCGAAAAGGGAATGAAAAATGGCTGTTCAGAATTTGGTTAACGTGGAGAAAGCATGATGGCAAAGTAGATGAATATATTATTTGAACTGAAAGAACCAGCGGGAAAAAAATTCAAAAGCCACTAAATAATATTTGAGTTAGAGTTTTCTCTATTTCTTTGTTCTATTTAATAATTGTCTGGATTTTTACAGTCCAGATCTGGTCTTCCTATTGCCGACTCCCAATTTCATCAATTGTTAAATTCTCAACTTCTCAAAATCAATTACCGTGATAAACATCCTTCTTTCAAACTAATACATCATTACGAAATACAGGTTAACAATTGTATTTTTGCTATGCTACCCACTATTATGAGAACAGAAAGACATGGAATTCTGCATTGAGCATCATTTATATACTTAACTTTTTCCATTCTAACTTTTGGCAATAATTGAAAATGGCTACAAAATTTGTCAACCACCTTTCAAATCTAGAATATGTGTGATAGACTTCCAAACTGATACAACTACACCTGTCAGAATTTCCATGCCAACATGCTCTAAAAATTATCAAAGAAAATGATTAGATGAGTGCAACTATGCAAGGTTTTTATATTTCAGTTAATGTAGGAAGTGAAAGGAAGGGAAGGGAAATACTCAATAGCTAGAGATTCTGTGATAATTCATTTATTCCTTATGTCATATATTTAAAAAATATATACGAAAAACCAGAATGGATAACTTTTTTTGAAGACAAAAAAATGGCCACATCAAGATAAGATCAATTAGTTCTGGCATATTATAGAATTAAGGCATTTTAAATTCTAAAGCATTCAGGGCTCTTAATATGTTTCTCTGAAAATTCTGGAAATTATTTCAATGGAGAAGATGAAGTTGCAGAAGACTAGTTTAAATTGTTGAATCAAATGACAAATGGAATATGTGTCTCATGTACCAACTAAGTTAGTACTTGTTAAAACAAAATATATGAAAAGGCGCGATTTAGATTAATTAAAAAAATTATTTAAAGTACTACCGTATTTCAGGACTGAACCTCAGGCTTATATATGTCATCTTCCATTTTGCATTTGAGTCAATGAAAGAGAAGACTGTTGCTGAGCATTATTTGTTCCAAATAGAAAAATTACAAACACCACTTAGTTATTAAGCCATCTCACTAGGATATTAATAGATGTTAATAAATAATTTCAATGTTTATCATACAGTATTTACTTTACTTTTTTAGTTGATATTAACTAAAGCGCTATCTGTCTGAGATCTGTGTTGATAAAGTATAAATAAACAAACATATATTCAATATGAACTTGCCTGAATATGAATGAAAAAAATGAAAATGTATGAATGTTGTGGAATTTTAAATCTAATTACTCACTACATCTGACAAAATCCTTGTATAAATATACCACTAGGAATATACTTAAAAGGAAGCTAAAACAGTGAGATGGATATATAAATAGTAAATAAATATAAATTTTTAAAGGACTTACTGCGGTTAAAAAGCAGCAGAAATGGTTGTCTTACAGTCTTTCTGTACAGATCTCACTCTTACAATACATTGTAAATAACTAACAAATATTTAAAAAGGAGTTCAGCACAAATGGTTCTTTAAATTTATTAGGTATCACAAGAAGCAGCAAGTTTACAGAGTGGATTATTTATCAGATAGCTATTGGATTAGCTATTATTAAACATTTAGAAGGAACTTTATCAAAAGCATCTCAGAAGATGGGGAGCACAAGGGGACAAGATAAGTGAACTACGTATGTATGTATGTATGTATGTATGTACTGTATGTATGCAGGTCTAGATCTGTTCAGGTCTTTTACTGTGTAAGTTTGAGAATATCTTCACAATGTTTCGGCAAGGTCGAACTTTGCCAAAACATTGCAAAGATATTCTCAAACTTACACAGGAAAAGACCCGAATAGACCTAGACCTGAATACCTGCACCCGTGAAAATCTACGAAAACGTATATATGCATGTATGTACATACACCACGTAATATGTTTGCATTCAAATGTCTGATGCAAGTACAAAAGTGTTTCTGTGAGGGAGATGGGAAGTTTCTGAATTTCACTGAAGAAGGGAGAGGGAGGGAGGGAGATACGGAGGGTTGGGGATTGGGTTTGTATTGTGACATTTATCATTGTTACATCATTGTAGTTTGTATCACATGCTTGTACATTTTATGACATGCTTCCAAGTACATTCCACTAACTCAACAAAATTAATTTTCAAGAGACTTAGATAAAATTTCACTTCCAAACTGTTATTCTAAACATAAGCAATAGAAAATTAATCCCAACAGACTTAATAGTCTTATGTCTTAAGTAAATATGCACAGGATTTTGCTGCAGGTTACTGAGTACAATCTCCATCTCCAAATGGGTAATTTCACAGAAATGTGAGTGTACATCCATTTTTCTAAGTTTTCCTTTTTTTAAAAAAAAATACCTGCTTATGTATATATACATACAAAAGTGTTTAATAACCTAATTTTTTAAAAAAAGAGATTTTATAATACTTCATTGTCTAGTCATCTGAAATGAAGCTTCCTAAAGTATAAAATGCAGTATATCATAAAAACCTCAAGGTTGACATTGCTCTATGTGGCTTGGAAAGGGTAATTGCCATATTTACTCAATTAAATGAAGTCTCCACAGTAAAGCAATTAATATTATTAATTCATATTTTTGGGATTTCATGCAATCTGCTACACTGACTGAGGATCTGCCCACATAACTGGCTTATTTGCATGGCAGCTGTGAGATGAAATCATGTTTAGTACAAAACACACGTCAATATTTGCTGAATTAGACAAATGTTAAGAGAATAAGATTCTTAGTGGGTTCTTTTCCCCAACTGTACAAAAAAGGTTTTAAAAAAACTTTAAAATCAAACAACATGCAGGCAACAATGACCCAATGACATCAATATCATGTTGCTTTAGAGGCATGCAATTAAACAAAAGAATTTCCCATGAGCTACAGGATAAGTTCCTTCAATTTTTTTCTTCTGCCAAGAGCAAACATTAAAGGGAAGTAAAAGCTATTTTGTAAAGACACTTACCCTTAAGCAAAATAATGTAGCACTTAAAAGTATTAACCCAATTGCCAAACCGGTTTGTGATAAAATCAGATACATTTTTTTTTTAAATCCATACATTATCATAAGACCACCAAAAAGAAACAAAACCAACAGTAGCAGCACATCAAACTGCAAATCACTTGTACATGTTTACTGCAGAGATGTCTATTGGCAAAGAAAATCAGAAATAAATACTACTACAGATTACAATGTTTAAGTTATATTGATTACTGCTATGTCTTGGTGATATTATCACCAAGCAAAATGACAATTGTGTAACATGTAGTATCCTCATAAAGTATGAGACACATAAAGTATCCTCAGTATTAGAATATGTTAGGTATCCTGAATGTGAACCCACAAGCTGTAGCCAAATTAAAGTAACCTGAACAAAATGAAAGGCTCCAGGGAGTACTATTCAAGTTTGATCTTCATAAAAACATTTGTGCTACCAAATATAGCTACAAAAATCAAACCAATTTCAGAATCAATAGTTGGAAAGATAATGTTGAGGCTTGTAGCTCTACTTCTGCCTGGTGTAAATATAAATTAGCAAGGATGGTCACAAGATATGACAAAAAAATAGACTATCCAATACACATAAAAACTGGGTGGCACTTCAATTCTGCCATCACAGTCACCATCTTGACTTTTTGACAATACCCTGTGAAGAACTCTGCAGAGTGGAATGACGGTAGAAGGTACTACTGATATTCTGAAATGGACTGCATCACATTAGGCAATGTTAAAAACTCCATTGAGAAGCTAATAGAAGATGTTCAGAGAATTTTAATTTCTGTGATGCTGTGTTTCTGTTTGTAAAATGTTGGAAATACTGAAATACAGAATCCTCAGGGAGACCAAAGCAATGTGGTCTTTTCTGGAACATTAGCATTATTGATTTCAGTGCATTGATAACTCCTGAGTACTCCTGAGACCCATTGCAAAACAGCTCAGAGCAAAAGAGAAAAATCGGTCAAAACCAATTTGTCAGAAACAAGGCATTATTTATAGTTTCAGTGTTTAAAAATCATTATGGCTATGGCTAAAAAAACTAAGTGGAATAATTTGGAAGACTGGAGGCTAAAACATAAAGAATGGTTGCTACAATTGGGTATGCTTAGTTTAATGAAAAGAAGAATTAGGAGTGACATAATAGCAGGGTTCCATATCTAAGGGGTTGCCATAAAGAAGAAGGAGTCAACCTATTGTCCAAAGTACCTGAAGGCAGGATAAGAAACAATGGATGGTAACTAATCAAGGAGAAAAGCAACCTAGAACTAAGCAGAAATTTCCTGACAATTAGAACAATTAACCAGTGGAACGACTTGGGTCCAGAAATTGTGGGTGCTCCAACAGTGGAAGTTTTAAAGAAGAGATTGGACAGCTATTTATCTGAAATGGTATAGGATTCCTGCCTGAACAGGAGGTTGGACTAGAAGACCTTCAAGCTTCCTTCCAACTTATTCTGTTAATTTGTTGAGGTCTGCTGAAATGAAAGCCACCAGCTTCCAGGAATATTCACAAAAGTGTCTACCTACCTTCAAATATTAAACCTATTTGGCTATTGAAAGTCAAACCAGTGTTTTCTAGTACTATTTTACATATTTCACTTAGCACTCAAGCTTTCCAAATTCATTTTGGTGAAATTTCAAGTCTGGAGTGTGATGTGCTTGCACATTTCTCTGTGCTGAACAGTAGAAACAATTTGTCCAGAAACATGAACTTTTCTTCATTGGCTGTGTTCAGACAGAGGTCAAAGAACCAACTATTTGAGATGCTTTCATTGTGACTTCTGCACTAAGCAAGGGCTTGGACTTAGATCAGTGACGGTCAACCTTTTTGGCACTGAGTGTCGAAAATGTGTGCATGCATGTGCGTTAGCGTGAGCGCAAGTGTACGTGCATCTGAGCATGCATGCCTAAACTGCACTTGTGTGCGCATATGCAGCAAACACCCAATGACCAGCTGGCTTTCCAGAAAGTCACCTGTGCATGCACACTCCCACGTGCATGGGCAGCAGACACCCAAAGAGCAGCTGGGTCTCTGTAAAAAGGTGCATGTGCACTTGCATGTGCATGCACAGTGGAGATCTGAAAACCAGCTGGGTCTCTGGAAAAAGCCACATGCACATGTGTACTTGTGCCGCATGTGCACTGGAGGTGACCTCGGGCTCTGCGTGCCACCTTGGGCACGCGTACCATAGGTTCACCATCACTGCCTAGATGATTTCTTCCAGTTCTATGATTCCATAGTTTTTACTCCTCATCAAAATATCATGAAACTATAGGCTTTCACCAATGTGTTTTGTGATAAATGTGCATGGTCACAATCAACATGGCATTTATTTTGTCAAAGTATCATACTACACTCTCAGCATTTGAAATGCATCCACTAACCTCAGAGGATTGAACTGTGGAAACAGTGTACATAGATAAATCTAATACAAGGTGTTTTCAATTGCCATTCATGTGGTCAAACCTGATGCAGTATAGGGCTTAGCAATGCAACAACACCAGAGACTAGTCATGCTGCAACTAAGCAACTACATTCAGGAAAAAAACAAGCAAATTTAAAACAGTTCAATAAGCAGAATTTTTAATTAAGTTTCCAAGGGACACTGTTGTATCTTTTGATTCCTTTTAGGGCAGTTGAATGACACAGAATACAAACATATCACTCAATGCCATCTTAATAGCCAACAAACAAATGAGCTGAGCCTTCTTGTTGGTACAATAGTATCTGCAGTTGAAACAAAGAGGTCTAAATTCTTCAGCTTATCAAGTCTTAGAAATGTAAATCCAGGGAGGTTGCATTTCATGGAACACAGAAACATAATGAACTGATCAATACATGAGCAAAAAAAGGAACACAATCTGATCTGTAGTTGAAGTCTCTGACAAATACATACATTATAAAGTTTGGTTTTACCTTCTTCAAAATGCTACCATCTCCTTCTCAGCTAAATTCCTGGATATAATAATTAAATTAGGACTAATTGCTATTATCTCAGTCTTATATACAACAGAATCCAATATGTGCTCAGGGGTACCTTTTTGGAGCCCATCAGCCTCTCACTCCCTATTCCACTTTTGAGATTTTTAAAAATGCACTCACAATGTAGAAAGGAACAGATACAGTATGTTGAAAAGTGAAACACCAGCTTTCAAAATTGTATTTATTCCCAAATGCCCTTGGATGATAGATACTGTAGATCCATATGAACATTTTTAGGGGAATAATGCGGAATGACTGATTGGAAATTCCTGATA
>JAEANM010010817.1:0-15596 GCA_017656035.1 Myanophis thanlyinensis
TCTACTTACAAAATTTTCAAGTTACAAAACGGCTTCCGGAACGAATTAATTTCGTAAGTAGAGGTACCACTGTACTAGTTAGGTTGAGATGTTGTCTCAGTGTGATTGTTCTTCTAATTGCTACTGAGCTCCTGGCAAATTCCTAGAAAGAATTCCCAACAGGACATACTGCTCATCGTGGCTTGTACTTGCCTGCTTGTAATAGCAACCAACATGCAAATGTCACCTCTGCTACCCTGTCATTTGCTATCTCCTTTCCTCCTACACCCAATTTACTCTTCAAATTTGCTTTTGTAAACTAAGGGCCTGGGTGGGTTGAGCCTGCCTTGAAAACGCTAGGGTGTGGTTCACTTATTACTGGCAGCTGGAGTACTGAACTGCATTGGTGCAGTGGTTAGAATGCAGTACTGCAGGTTGCTTCTGTTGACTGCTGACTAACTGCAGTTTGGCAGTTCGAATGTCACCAGGTTCAAGGTTGACTCAGCCTTCCATCTTTCCAAAGTTGGTAAAATGAGGACCCATATTGTTGGGGGCAATGTGCTGACTCTGCAAACTGTTTAGAGAGGGCTGTAAAGCATTGTGAAGCGGTATATAAGTCTACGTACTATTGCTATTGGTTACTGGTGAGTAAAATTGTAAGTGAATAAATGAATGTATGGGGGAAATGGGGTGGGAAGCATTTTGCCTGGTGGCAGCTATGCTTCTGGAGTGCAAATAGCAATCACTTCTCTCACAACCAGTCATAACCACTATTTGTTTAGGGCTGTCATAATTTTGAATGGTCGCTGCATGAATTGTCTTTAAGCAAGGACTATTTGTACCTTTTTATCCACATAAGTTATGCAAATGCTTATTCATTCCATTTCCACATTTAAATAAATCAATATGGAAATCCAGCACATTTTATATACCACTCAGTTTATAGTCAAGACTGCAACATTTTCTGCCTTTTTTGTGCATTTTATAAGTCAAAAATTGCGTCATAAAATTTAGACAACATCAGAATAATTGTATAACTGCATATGCTTTCACATTCAGAAAGTCAAGAGTGTTCACTTTCAAATGAATTTCTAGAGCATCCCTAGTGAGAATGCTAATTTAAAATGGCTTTGCCACTTGAAATTTTGGCTTAAATTAATTTTCTTTGTGAGCTTTTCAACCTCTTTGAACTTACAAGACAAATTTACGTCATCCTGAATGATAGGTATTAGTTTGGACTTAAAATTCTGCAAGGCTATCTCTCCAATATCTGACTTTGATATAATTCAAGAGGGCCTTGTCTCAGCTGAAACAGCATATTTTTGAAATAATAGAAAGGGTTAAACACTTTTTCTACCCTCTTTGTTTGGAATACACTTTTCAGCAACTCCTTTCTATGGTAATATTTTATACCAAACTCATTCATGGGTCTTACTTTACCTTAGATTTGGTATTTTGCCGACATCACAGCCAGAAGATTTAATAGTATTCCTTTGCGCAAGACCACCTTTGCCCTAGCCTGATGGAAGTTAAACCTGTCACACAAGTATTGTTGCTGTTTGCTTTATACAATGAGGTGGAAAGATCTAAACAATGGTTTTTTTCAATTTTCATGGAAGTTCAAAAGAGGAAATTGATCTTTCTCTTAGCTGAAGGTTAATAATGGTGACTTGGTGAAATTCTGTTTGATCATCATTACTGTCCTATTGTGTAATATTATTATTCAGTATAGCATGCTAGTTTTTTGTCCAGATTTTTAATAATGTCTGAATTGTGACCTTTGACCGTAAAAATATGTCTCTAATGTACTGTAAGTGATGAATGAGCATTATGGATGAAATGAGCTATGTTAAATTTCTGATTCTTCTTATTTTAGCCCTATATGTATTCAGTCTGATAATGATGTGACCTTGCATTTATATGCAATAGTTAAGGAAAGAAATATCTATGCAAATATAGCTATGGATGCATCGGAGATATGCTTTTAATCTTGAATAGTTATACATCTGTATAAGATATAACTTTCATGATATAGAGGCATTTTATTTAATTGGTTGTTGCTTTATTTAGGAAGATGCCCATTGGGATTTTATGTGTAAGATGCCAAAATAAAGAGGGGTGCTTGGTGGAGTTGGAAGGAGGGACATTTCTTGTACTTTTTCTGCCAGTGTACCCCATGTCAGGTTCGTTCCATTTCCAGTAACCTAGAGATTAGAACTTGTAAAGATTTAAAGGCGATGTTGGGAGGCTATTGAAATCATTCTTGAGGAACAGTGTGTGATCTGATTCATACACTGGCATTTATCATTTGATAACTTATTACTTGGTGACTCACAGCTGAATATCAAAAGGACAGCTATTGAGCAACATTGTGCTTGACATTATCTGAGATAATACTCAAGTATTTGACATGCAATGATTCTTTCACCCATGCAAACCAAGTCCCTACTTAATGCTGCAGTAAATAAGTGATGAAGGTTCACATGTGAATCAGCTTGTATTGCCTGTATGGCACCAAGCAGAAATAAGAGATAGTCCCTGTTCAACATCATGAAAAGGAAATCACAGAAATTACTTATTCTCCATTGTGGAGGAGCAGAGAATCCAATGATTGGATAATTCCCTCTGTTCTGATCACATGACTGAGTCGATCAAGTATAAAAGCTTGCCTCACTGTCTGTCTATCCAGTGTAGTTAAGATTGTTGATATTTATTGTCAGGGAGGCTGTTTTAGGGCATGCTTTCTCCATTGGGGAGGGCGCCCTGCACCAGTCAGCTGGATTTCCAGCTCAGACTTGACGTGGTTGTCAAATGCTCTTGCACAAAAATCTGGAGCCTTTTCTTGCCACTGAGGAGACCGTGTTCTCTTTTGCCCACATCACATTTGTGAGGGAAGGCCAGTGGCATCAGCTTAGGGCAAGGTTTTTAGCCTCAGCCCATATCCCTGACTGGTGTATTCAGGCTTTGGTGTGAAAGCACAGCCAAGGTTTTTAAGGAAAATTCCATCACAGTCTAACCCTCTCGCTTTGCCCTTCTGCTGCACAGCATTATTTCCCTGGCAGCGGGAAAATTTGGTGCCAGTTTTTCACTCTGCGAGGATCACAAAGTTGTCGGCTGGACATTTTACATTTCTCGTGCCTTATAAGAGTTTCCGCTTATTTTCCATCAAGGCAGAGGAGAGTGGCTTTCATTTAGCAGTCACAGAGGTTTGGGATTCCCCGTGATTTTGAATGCTGCAAAGGGAGAAGCTGTCCTCACACATTGGCAGCCTTGGTGTCTTCTCTTCTGACAGTTAAGAGACTCTCTGGTCACCATTAAAATCCTTGGTGACCATTAAAATAGGTGCAAAAAAGTGCATGGAGGTGAATGGGTGATTTTACCTCCGCCCACACTTCTGTCAATTGTTGCTGGGCAGATTAATTTTTCTGTTGCACTTAGCCTCACAGTTGTATCTGCTGTTCTCTTGGCAAGCCTACCCTTTCAACCAGGCTCATTCTGCTATTCTTAGGGTAGAGCTCCATTTTGTGGCCAAAGCATAGAAATCGAACTAAAAAAATTTCAAACCTCATAGCCCACAAGCACTTGATCTCTCATAGATTGCCTTTTTGTCACAAGTGAGTTAGGTTTGAAAAAAACATTTTCTCCGTCAAATGTAGAGAGATAATCCACAGATTATTGGGTTTGTCTCTTCTTTCCTAGATCTGCTGACTGAGTTTCAAAGCTTTAAAAGGGGCCAGGCTCCTCCCCCTGTCCCCAGTTCTACTCAGTCAATGACCTAGATTAGACTGACTACCTATCTCTCCATTCAATGAAGAAAAGAATATAACCTTTAATTTCATATAGATCTTCAATTGTGAGTGTATCATATAAAACCTCTCATAAGTGTCTTTTAACAGATAGTCCAGGCAGGAGAAGTTATGTTTTACAGTCTCCTTAAAAGGAATTGCATCTGAGGGGAAACACCCCATTTAAGCTAACAGAGCCTTAAGGGCGCCGGACTATCTATGGTTGATCTCAGCCTGAGGTTGTAATTAACAGCAACCTTTGAGCGTTAGCCGAACAGAAGGAAAAAAAAGTGTGTTACCTTTTACAGCACGCTATTGCCTTTTGGGGATTCCCCTGACTTAATGAGCACCAGAGAGGTGAAGGAGAAGATTTCGCGCCTTCCATCCCTGGCAGCAGGCTTCAGGGGATTCTCTCCCATCCCCACCCCGGCTGTCGCTTCCGAGGCAGCAGGAGATAGGCGCAGTGCCCGTTACCGCTTCTGAGGTATCGGGCCAGCATGAGATGGCTGCATACATGCCAGCTGCACCAAGCCTTGCCGAAGCCCACTCTGATCTCCAGGTCGCCAGCGCTAGGAGGCCTGATCTGGCTTCACGTGCCAGAGGCCTGTTTACGACCAATGACGGGCAGTTTCTCCTGGTCCCAGGGCTCTCTCGGGACTGCCTGCAGAGCTAAAGATTACACATCGTAATGCGGAAAGGCACCCTTGCCTGGGACACTCGATGGCTTCTGACATCAGGCTGTCTGGCATTTGGCAGCAGCCATTTGAACACATGTTGACTTCTCTGTAGGCCCCACTTGCAGGCCTCGAGTGCTAGTGGCTGCCATTTTGTTTACAGCCGCCATTTTGTTTACAGCAGCAATTTGTACATGACTGCCATTTTGAATATATTAATTTTATTATTGGAGAAAGCAGCAGTCGCTTCCGAGGCTGCAACTCACAGGGCTATATTAATCAGAGGGGATACCTTTGCGCGAATAGCTCCAACCCCTGCAGGTCAGGGGTAGAGCTTATCAGGCACCAATACCAATCTTTTTATATATAAAAAAAAGAAAAGATAATAATAATATTAATAATAATATCCAGTATGAGCAAGCATGCTTCAATGACGGTCCGACAGGTCTCTGTTTATAATAACTGTCTCCCTTCTCTTTTTTATTTCAGGAAGGCAGAATGGAGCACATGTCCCAGGGGCATACCTGAGTGTTGTCACCTCAGCCAGAAGTGCCTTGTAAATGCTCCGCTAAGCGAAAGCATCTCAAACACCACTGCCAAGAAATCAAGGACCAAAGGTCCCCACAAACATTCCAGAGCTGAGGAGAAAGATGCACTCCATAGACATCGAGCCATTGACAAACAGTGTGCAAAGGCTCTCAAAAATACGGTCAGAACCCTGGCGGCCGCCACTCTTCCGATTCCTCCCCTGGATGGGGGAGATGAGATCAGGAAACAAGCAACTCCTCCTTTATTGCCTGACAGGGAGACCCACACTGACAGACCGGTTCCATTGGATGCCGCTTCTCCTCAGCAGTCAGAGTCCATCTTACCCATGGCCAGGCCCCTAACCTTGGAGGCCTTACAGGAGAATCTCCTGATTCAAATGAAGGATATGATCATGGCAGCAATCACCAGCACAAAGATTCTGGCACGACCACTAAGCTTCAAGATTCACAATTGAACAAGGCTTCAACTTCAGGAGTTACTCCTTCCATTTCTTCTCAGGTAGACCAGGACTACCTGTGTCCAGATTCACTGACATCATCTGAATATTCTTCTGAGTGTTCCAGAGAGGAAGACCTCGTTCTCTCCAATAACAACACTGATTATCCGGAAACACCAGCTCTCACGGGCCTCTTTTGAACCTCCCTATTCAAGCCTCTCTTGAATAAAGCAAAGACAGTTACACAGCTTCAAAGCAAGGCATCTTCTATGATTGATCAGCAGCCTACCCTGGAAGGGGAAGCAGCGCAACTTTTATTTACCACCCAGTCAATGAAGTCGGAAGAAATCCTGGCACTTCCATTATTTTCAGTCTTGATTCAAAAACAATGGGAGGTCCCAGCAGCAGGCAGACCACCCCTAATTCTGAAAAACTTTTCTATAACATGGCAGAGGCTTTCACCACCTCCCTCAACCCACCAAAAGTGGACGAGCTGATCCTAGATCTAGTTTCCTCCACTGCCTTGGTCATGGACTCTGATGGTCTTTTAAAGTCAGAGGACAAAAAGCTGGAACAACTATTTCATAGAGGGCACCAAGCGGCTGCTTGGGCAGTTAAGGCATCACCATCGGATTCTTTCTTCAACAGAGCAACAGTTCTTTGGCTTCGCCAACTACAAGCCAGGGTAGAACCCGAGAACACCAGGGTTCATCAAGATGTGAACAAACTGATAGCTTTGGTCAAATTTTCAGCTGACGCCATGCTTCACGCAGCAAAATTCGTGGCCAGGGCAATAGGGTCGTCAGTAGTCGGACACTGAATGCTATGGCTTAAACACTGGCATGCGGATATGCATCAGAAATGGAAGATAGCTTCAGTGCCTTTTGCAGGACATCTTTTCGGGGATGCCCTAAAACCAGTACTTACTGACACCAAAGAGGGCAAGAAGCGAATGAAATCAGGAACCAAACCATCTGAACACAAGAAGTCTTATTTTCGCTGACAATCCTTTTGTTACTAAGAGGATTATCTACCCACAGCGTGCTGCCAACCATCCTTTTGTCAGGACAGGCAACAAGTACAACAGCCTTGTCCCTTTCGGGGCAGACAGCAGCCCACCTATGGTCGCCGTTCCTTTCTGAACAAATGCGGCAGACCTTACCGCCGCAGCAAATGACTATCCACAGAGCCCTCCCATTGGTGGCTGCCTTACCCTTTTCGTCGACCAATGGGAGAGGACAACATCAGATGCCTGGGTAAGGCACACGAACAGACATGGACTTACCTTGGAGTTCACAGAAACTCCTCCAAACAGATTCGTACAGTGCCCCACCTCTAAGAACCCGTCTCAGTGAGCGCTTATGATGTAGGCAATTTCTCACGTTCTTCAGATCCAAGCAATCCAGCCAGAGGAGTTTTGAGGTCAGGCTTCTACTCCATCCTCTTCATCATCTCGAAGACATCCGGAGGATGGAAAGCCATCTTAGACCTAGAGGTCATCAACGAATTTATAGTTTACCGCAAATTCAAGATGCACACACTCAAAAGCATCACAATCCTCTTACACCGCAATGATATCCTGGTATCGATCGACCTCTCAGAAGCGTACTTGCAAGTACCAATCCACCAGAGTTACCAACGTTACCTTCGGTTCTGTTACCAGAACCATCATTTTCAGAACAGGGCACTCCCATTTGGCCTATCATCGGCCCCGAGGACTTTCATAAAGATAATGGAAGTAATAGCAGCGCACCTACACCAAATTCCCATCAGAATACACGTATACTTGGACGATATACTGATACAATCATCAACAACGACCACGGCAGGGAAAGACCTCCACATAATGCTACGCACGCTGCGCAACCATGGATTTCTAGTCAACAAAGAGAAAAATCAGTTGCAGCCCACCATCTGTCTCCAACATTTAGGAGCGGTGATAAACACCACAACAGGGACTGTCTCTCTATCTCTGGACAGGAAGGAGAGAATCCGCAACCTAGTTCACAAGATACACAGGCAAAGAAAGTCCTTCTAGGACAGCTCATTAAACTACTAGGCAAGATGATATCCTGTATAGACATTGTCCTGTGGGCCAGATCCCACTCAAGCCAATTTCAGTGGTTTCTCCTCCCGCATCAACAAAGAGGCACCGACCACTCACATGTCAAGGTTCGCATTCCCAGGAAAGTTCTTTGGTCCCTTCAATGGTGGGTATCCCACAACATACACAAGGGTGCTATTTTCTACGAACCAGAATGACTAGTGGTCATGATGGATGCCAGCCTATTTGGCTGGGGGTTCCACTTTCAGCATCTCATGGCCCAGGGCCGCTAGTCCCGACCCACAACACAGCTGAACATCAACTGCCTGGAGCTGCGTGCAGCATGTCTAGCTCTCAAAAACTTCAAGGCACAGTTGCTACACCATCATGTACTAATATTGATGGACAACATAGTGACAAAAGCACATATAAACCGTCAGGAGTGGACCAAGTCCTGGGGTCTAATGAAGGAAGTGCAGCGACTATCCAACTGGATAGTCTCTCTCTCTCTCTCTCCGAGCCAAGCACATATCAGGAGTGACAAATACCACAGATTGGTTGAGCAGGACCATCCTGGATCCCTCCGAGTGGTCCCTTGATCCCAACCTTTTCCAACAGCTGTTGGACAGATTCGGACAAATGCAGGTAGACTTATTAAGCACACCAGGCAACACCAAGTTGCCCCATTTCTTTTCAAGATTCAGAACACTGGGAATGGAAGAAACAGATGCCCTGAGATCGAAGTGGCCCAGGGGACTCCTTTATGCCTTCTCCCCTCTGCCTCTGATTCCGAGAGTCTTGTGCAAAGCAAGGGAGGAACGGGCACAACTGGTTCTGCTAGCACCTTATTGGCCGCTATCGGCCATGGTTTGCGGAGTTGCGACATCTTTCACTCTCCGAGCCATGGATACTCCCTCTCCATCAGTCATTACTACAGTGAGATCTATGTCACCCGGATCTCTTTGGCTGTGGCTAGCTGCCTGGTGCTTGAGTGCAGAACCTTGACCAAGAACCATCTTTGAGCCAGGGTGATTTGCACCATACAAGCCTTGCGCTGACCATTGACCATGAGGATTTATGAGGCTACTTGGTAGGCCTTTGTGACATGGTGTCATCAGAAAAATCTCAACCCACATAATTTATCCCTGGCTAATCTTCTAGAGTTTCTCCAGGACGGTCTGGAGAAAGGTCTTAGGCCTAACATACTACATTGCCAGGTAGCGGCCATAGCAACAGTGATCAACTGCGACACTGGGGTCTCCCTTTCGCGTCATCCAATGGTTCAAAGATTCTTAAGAGGAGCCACCAATCTCAATCCTCAGGTCATTTATCGTTTCCTGACTTGGGATCTTCCCACAGTCCTAGACTCTCTAACAGCAGCTCCCTTTGAGCCAATACGTTTGGCTTCCTTAAAAATACTTACCTGGAAGACCTGTTTCCTGATAGCCGTTACTTTGGCTCGAAGGATATCAGAGCTGTCAGCTCTATCAGCCAGACAGGATCTCTGCATCTTCCATTCTGATCGTGTGGTTCTCCAACTCAACCCAGCATTCATCCCAAAAGTTAATTCTGTTTTTCATAGAGCGCAAGAGTTTGTCTTACCAAATTTCTGCCCTTCCCCCATACACCGCCTCAAAGTCCATTGGCACAAGCTGGATGTATGCAGGACACTACAGGCTTACTTGGACAGGACTAAGACGTTTAGGAATCTCCATCTCCCTTCATCAGGCACTACCATATCAATGTATTCGCATTGGCAGATGCTGCATTTGGCAGGAGGCTACTCCAACGGGTCCAGGCGTCCTCTTCTTCTCAGGACCAGGCCGTTGCCTCCCCCAAACAACATTAGTTTGGGTATATCCCAATAATCTGTGGATTATCTCTCTACATTCGACAGAGAAGGGGCATTGGATTTACCTAATATGCTCCTTCTCGTCGTGTAGAAAGATAATCCAGCCCACCCAAATTTCACGTGGATCCTGGTCCTGCTCTGATTTATTCACTGATGAAGGGCAATGTCCAACACAATTCGATGCCTTCGTAGACAGGGGTAGGAGCCTGGCCCCTTTTAAAGCTTTGAAACTCAGCAGATCTAGGAAAGATGCGACAAACCCAATAATCTGTGGATTATCTCTCTGATGAGAGTTAAGTCCAATGCCCCTTTTCTTTGATATGGCAGAAAAAAAGTCAGCCATTAGAGGTGCCAAGGGAGGAAGTGACTGTCAGCCCTTAACCCTCCAGCCACAACCCCAGGCCCAGACAGTGTATCCTAGTCTGCCTCCAGCACTGCTTCAAAGAAAATTAAAGCAAAAGCTTTACCTAAGTCCTCTAGGTCTGAGGAGATGGTAGCATCCAGGTGCCAAAAGGCCCTAGAAAAAGAATTTAGAAAGGCAGAACAAAGGAGTTCAACTTCTAAAATGGCTCTGGCCAGCACTTCTCTAATTCAACCCCAGGATCTTCCACAACTTCTCTCTCCCCTGATCATAGGGGAGTTTCACCCCTTCCTCCACCCAAGCCTCATATGGCATCATTCACCCTGATGGCTGCAGGTTCACAAGGCAGGGAGGTTTTATTGAAGGTGGTTTCCGACCTCAAATCATCATTGGTTTTGCAGGTCTCCAACAAGTTCAGCACTATGGGTCTACCATGCAGTCTTCTTTCCCCTGCAATCACAGTCCTTGAGATCAACCAGATGAGGATTTATAGCAGAGTCAATTCCAGAATTCCTCCACCCACAGTTGGGCTCTTGACCTTGAAGAGGGAGAACTCAGAGAGGGCGATCTTTCTGAGGACAATGACCCTATCTACCTAGGGTCATATATAATCTATTTATATAGATTATAGATCTATAATATATAAATCTACCTAGATTTTTGTTTATAGTTAAAGCCTTGACATCCTCAACTAGGAACCAACAGTGTCACATTTTAATTTGAAGCATCATTATTCTCATGACAATAGACTTGAAATCTTTACTATGGGAGCAGATGAAAGCTATTGCATGGTTCCATCAGCTGCTGAATTATCTGATCTCATCTTTGTTTATAACTTCAGCGTATCATCAGGATTGTCATTAGGAGAAGCAATGAGTGTTTCCTCCTACGATGGTTGTGTAGTAAATAGTATACTGTATGTCAGTTCAACTCTTGGAAATGGCCTCACTTCATAAACATGATTACCCCATAGTCCTGGATTAAAAATGGCAAGATATTCTTTTTCTCCCTCTTTGTTTAAAAGTACAGTTAATGGTATTAAACTCCAACTAAATAATTCAGATGAATTCTATGAAACTGCTTGAGCTGTTGGGTGATGATAGGCAACTTTAGTGACATTTCAACAAAGGTGAAGAAGCTGTCAAAAAAGGTTTCTTAACAAAAATCTAATTTCATGGAACAAACTTATGACTTACAAGCTTAAGGATGTTTTGTAGGTGAATATGTAAGAACTGATCCTTCTCTCTTGAATTTGTGGTGAGCTGGTTCTGGTGATTACAGGCAGTTCTCAACAACCTTACAATGCTTATAACCACAACAGAGCACAAAAGTTTCTAAGTGAGAGATTTGTTAACTGCGTTTTGCCCCATTGTATGACTTTTCTTGCCACATTTGTTAAGTGAATCACTGCAGATGTTAAATTAGTAACATGGCTGTTAAGTGAATTTGGCTTTCCCATTGCTTGTCAGCAGGTCACAAAAGGTGATCACATGACCCTGGAGACATGCACTGTTATAAATATGAACCAGTTGTCAAGCAACTGAATGTAAATCACATGACCATCAGGATGCTGCAATGGTCACATGTGAAAAATGATCATAAAGCATTTCAGTAACTTTGAACAGTCACTACACTAATTGTTGTGAGTCAAGGACTATCTGTATTTGCCCTTTATCTTGGTCATTATACATTATACAAAAAGCTAGGGTAATTGTTTCAGAATATCGAATTCATGATCAAATTATTTCAAAAGTAATGTATAACTCTCTGGAAGCTAATGTACATAACTTTGCTTTTGTCAAAAGTTCAGCTGCATTGGAGGCCTTTCCTTAAATGTGGTATCAGATTTCTGTGCATTGTCCTTCACTAATGGCACCATTGCCTGGAAACAGAGCCTTACAAATTGTCACAGACAGTATGATTCAAGCTTTTTTGCGTTGCTATGAGGGATTTTTCAGGAGACATTGATCTCCAATGTTGCTAATTTGTTATAGCCTGCAATCTACTAACAATCTGACCATTTTGGTATTTTCTGTGGCTTAGCTGGGATTTCATTCGCATCCTTCTTAAGCAGCTCAGTGTATAGGTGTAATTTTAAAGTGTGTCTTACAAAATGGCTATCCAGGTGGGAATTGTTCATGCAGAAACTGTGATGGGGTGAATTTGGTCAGAAAGAAAATTGATGAAGGTAAAAGAAAACTTTTTCATATCCTACGTATGAATCAAAGGTGCCTCAGGTACCAAATTATATATTTGTGTATACAGCCACATTAAAATATACATTATGGAGGGCAGTTGGTGCTACTTGGAGACACACATATGCATATACAAAACATGTGCATGTGGCACTGTGCCGTGGGCGAGATTGCATGCACAACCAGTACAATAGTTCTTGCTCCCATTCCAACAAGCAGGTCAAAGCAATGCGTGCACTAAGGTACTGGTCTCACCAGAGGTCCTTTGATCCTTCTCCTGGTGGACATCACCGGCAATTCATAGAGGCAGCCTGTTCAAGGAGCCAGTGTGTGTTACCATCACTATGAACGTGAGCCTCTTCAGATGGGGAGCACACTTAAACATGCTCATAACCCAGGGCCAGTGGTCCTCAATGGACCTTTTGAACAATATAACTTGGTTAGAGCTTAGAGCCATTCCAACATTTTAAGCACCAGATCTCAGGTCTGGATGTTATGATTATGATTGACAATGTAGCCTCTAAGGCTCATATTAACTGGCAAGGGGGCACCCACTCGAGGTCCCTTATGAGAGAGGCACAAGGACTATCTCTTTGGGCAGAGAAACACCTATCTTCTCTCAAGGCTCAACACATATCAGAAACAGTGAATGTCCAAGTTGACTGGTTGAGTTGCACCACAGTGGATCATGCAGAGTGGCAGCTGTATCCGGATCTTTTTTAAAAAAAATAACATTGAGATTTGACACTCCTGTGATTGACTTGTTTGCATCCCCTCCGCCGAATAACCAGTTACCTGGATTTTTTAGCCAGTTTCGGACACAAGGGACAGAAAAGACGCGCTACAAAGCAGTTGGCCTCCAGGACTGCTATACGCCTTTTCCCCTCTCCCCCTCATTCCAGGAGTGGTAGGATGGACACTACAATAGAGAGCAGAAATCCTACTGGTGGCACCATATTGGTCCAGGAGACCCTGGTTTGCAGATCTAGTAGGCCTGTCCACTTCCAGGCTCTTGGAGAATCCCCAAGAACAAGCTTGTTCTTCAGCAGGGCAATCTGATACATCCAGATCCTGAGTTGCTGCAGCTGGTGGTTTGGAGATTGAGCAGCAGAACTTGACTCATGACAACTTCTCCAACAAGGTCATTTGGACAATACAGGACTCAAGACAGCCATCTACCACTCAAATTTACAAAGCTACATGGAAAATTTTCTGTCTCTGGTGGAAGAAGTCACAGGCAAATCCCCTTTCTCCATTGCTCAGTTGCCATGGTTCTTCACCCGATACCACACTCCAGGAGCGGCAGGGACAAATGCCCTCCACAGCCCCTGGCCTCCAGGGTTGCTCTACGCCTTCCCTCACCTCCCTCTCATTCTAGTACTAATCAAGATGATCTTGGAGGAGGAAGCCGAAATCATATTTGTGGGTCCTCACTGGCCCCCAGGAGACTGTGGTTCGTGGATCTGATCATACTATCGATCTCTCGCCATTAGCAAATCCCCCACAATCGCCTATCACTCGAGCAGGGGACACTTACATCCTGACCTGAGATGGTTCCAGTTGATTGTCTAGAGGTTGAGCAGCAGGCCTTGAGGAAAGCCAACCTTTCAGATAGGGTCATCCAGACTATTCAGACTCTAGGAGGCCATCTACTAACCGCATTTATGATGCAAAGTGGAAAGCCTTTTGCTCCTGGTGCGTCTGCATTCAAAGGGGGACTCTTCTCTAGCATCCATTTCCAAGATTCTAGAATTTTTGCAGGATGGCCTGGAAAGAGGTCTGTCACCCAGTACACTGCGTAGACAGGTTGCCGCTCTTTCCATGGTCCTTTACCGTAGAAACAAGAAGTCCCTCGCCCAGCATCAAACTATTAGTAGGGTTTTTTTTAAGGAAGCGACCAACATCAGACTCCCTATTGTACAGATTCCCAACATGGGATTTAACCAAGGTCTTGAGGGCCCTCACAACAGGGCCATTCAAACCCCTATGTATGACTAGCTTGCATTTCCTTTCCCTGAAGGTAGCCTTCCTAGTAGCAGTAACATCTGAGTTAGCATCATTGTCAGTGAGGGAGGACCTATGCATTTTCCACCCTAATCAGGTGGTGCTTAGGCTAGATCCTGTCTTCATCCCAAAAGTTAATTCCTGGTTCCACAGATCTTAGGAATTATCATTACCTGATTTCTGTCCAAAGCCAGTGCATCCCAGGGAGACGGAATGGCATACTTTAGATGTATGTAGGGCACTTCAAAGATACATAAAGAGAATGGCTCCCATCAGAAGGATTGGAATCGCTATTTGTGAATTTTTATCGCTCTTCGTTGTGGGCCAGAGCTTCTTCATCTACGATTGGATGATGGATCAGGACACGCATAGCCAGATCATAAGACCCTGAGTTTACCATCTCTTGGGCACATCATGGCCCACTCCACTAGAAGTGCCGCCACTATTGTGGCATGGTCTACACAGGCATCCAAGGTATTTATTGTCACTTCCTTCTCTCCCCAGGATACTTCCTGTCCTGCTCCATTTTCTTTTTATTTTGTTCTAAGCATATTGACATGCTTCCAGATAAAACACTGGGCTTCAGGACTCCAGTTTCATCAGCAAATAAGTATATTAAACTCTATATTTATTTGCTAAAATACTGTTCACTTTTGTCTTTCTTCAGTAAAATTCTCCTTCCCCATCCCGTCATCCCCCATAAACTCACAATTATATTTGTTATTTCCTGAGAGAAATTGTGCTTCTCTCTCTCACTGGAATTCTATTCTTCATAGCATACTTCTGACATGATAATCTTTCACTGTTACATTTTGATGCCTAATAAAAAATATGGATGCTTATATGACATTCTCTATATCCAACTTTATCTCAGGATTATGAGTTTCTAAATCATATACTTTTATTTGTGGAGTAGAACAAGGTCTTTGTACCTTTTCCTTTGTTTATTCTAAATCGTCTCTTACTAGAGTACGAAGCAATCACCACAGAACAATATAAACAAGGAATCTTGACTTTAAAAAAAGTGATCTAAACACATCCAGCAAATGATCTAATTAATTGTTAAGCTATATTCTGAAGCAAACAAAAGAAAAATGAAATCAAAAGGGCAAACAAAAAAACCGCCTCAGAATTATCATGTTAAATTGATATATTATAATACATAAACATACCACATATATATTTAATGGCAATGTATCAGATTAAACAAAGATTTCTCTATTGTAAAATATTATGAAATCAATGCCAAAGGGAAACGTATTGGCATTGAAAATGGCCTTTTCAAAAATTAATGTTACTCATTTCTTGAACTGAGTCCTTGACATCTACAGTAATAGTGCTCTTCTGATCTCTCAGTATAATTCCCTTGCTTCTTCCCCATGCCTAATATAACCTAAATCATTAAAAAAGAATCAAATACCATGATTGTGGGATATAATTCAAAATAGCATTTTCATCTTAAACATAAGAACATTTATCCATGCATCCATTTATAGATGTTATTGTATTATTCCAAAAAGAAAACAATTGCCAAAATTACCAAAACATATGAATATATTTATCCTCAAATTTCTTAAGTGTTTAACAAAAAACAAACTCCTAAACGCATGATCTATTCTTTCTATTACATTTTTTGAAATATCAAATCAAATTTATTCATCACATACATATACATACATAGTACGAAATGCAGTGAAATGTGTTTTCGATCGCTCGC
>JAEANM010010818.1:0-15596 GCA_017656035.1 Myanophis thanlyinensis
CAATCTGGGTCCTCATTTTACCCACCTCAGAAGGATGGAAGGCTGAGTCAACCTTGAGCCTGGTGGGATTTGAACTGACAGGCAACAGTAGTACTGCAATACTGCCCTATAACCACTGCGCCACCGAGACTCCTAGAATCCTTCTTCTTTTTAACCTTGCCTGTTTCAAGAACTTTACATTAATCCTGAAAAACCTCACTACTCTCTTACCAACAAGCATTAGACCTTGCCTTCTAGATCTAGAATAGATCCTTGAGACAGTCTCCTGACTGTAGCACAAGTAGCTAAGGCATTATTGCAACATCAATAAAAGGAAGATACATTTACAATGTCATAATACAGGAAGCACATAATATACAGTAGGTAGCACAGCATATGGAAGAGGCCTTAACTCAGCTGGAGGTACATGTCACTGCACAGCCTATGCTAGTGATTCATCTGGAAGTCTATCAGAGGAATTGGGAGTGTTCAAGATCAATTTCTGACTCAGTGTGACTTGTTCACGGAGGGTCATCTAATAGAATTCCTTATAAATGGGACCAAGGTCACCTTTGTTTTTGTTCCCCTGAAAAAAATGGCAGCCATCATATAAAGATTAAAACCTTTTTTTAGGGGTTCAGCCAAAATAGTGATAACAAAATGGGAAATTCCCAAGATGAAATAAGGAACTGCTTGTGAATACATCGCTATTTTCCAGTTCTATGCCAAAGATATCCATTGGAATGATGGTTAGAAATGTTTCAGTTGCAGTTAAAACAATCTGTTTTTGTGAAGTTAAGCACTTTATGTTAGTTCTGCCAGATGACAGACGTTTTATAGTCTTTCTGGATGAAATCATTCTTAAAAATGCACCACAGCACTGTCTTTTTTTTTATATGCATCATGGAATATTTTGTCCTTAAAAGCATTATATTTTTTATCCCTGGAAAAAGTCATTGCAAAATAGATGATCCATGCAAATTATTCAGAAAAATAAGTGATTTTTTTTTCTTCAGCATGCATTTTAAGGTTTTTCAATTGTTTTTTTTTAAAAAGATATCTTTAAAAGTGGACTTTCCAAGAAATATGTGTCTCTGTCCTATTGATAAAATTTTGTGTTTTTATAATTATTTTTACTTACAGAAAATGTTTATTGACTTTCTAGCCATAAAATTGATGCCTTCTTTTAGATAGTTTAATGATTCTTGCTCTTACATTTGCAGAAGGAAACATTTGATGGCTAATTTTATTTCTTTGGATTGCATTTAGAAGTACAGCAACACTGAGATATACCAGAAGTTATTATCATTTCAGAAGAACTGAAAACTCTGCTTTTCTTTGTCTACTGATGTCAGAGACAGAAAGAAAAAGAGAAAAAAAAGAAAGAGAAAAAGAAAGAAAGAGAGTTGGAGATATGGCAAAATATATTTATATTGAAATAAAATTAATTACCTTTCCACAATAATAAGTGAGACAATGTATTTAAAAAAATAATATTATCTTTTTAGTATATTGCATAGGCATATAGCTTACTTCTCTTATTAGTAAATGAAATTAAAATTATTCCAGGGATTTTGAATTAATGCCCTATTCTTGTCTCTAACTCAATATGACACTTCTGCTGAGCTCTGTGAGCATGTATTAAATTTCATATTAATATTGTGCTCCATTATTATTTTAAAAGAAAGGTCACAAAATCAAATCCTCACCAGAAAACATGTTAAAGGACTAAACATAAATAATTTCCTTAGTCTTG
The DNA here is from genome assembly GCA_017656035.1 of Myanophis thanlyinensis. NCBI lineage: Eukaryota > Metazoa > Chordata > Lepidosauria > Squamata > Homalopsidae > Myanophis > Myanophis thanlyinensis. Next base: position 1,736 of record JAEANM010010818.1, read on the forward strand.
TCAAATGGAACAAATCAAATTAGTTTTCTCACAGGATAATCTGAAATAGCCTAGTGCATTGACTGTGGGAATAGGGACAAGTAATAAAAGAGAAGAAACACCTACTATAGTCTGCCAGGTCTTGGTATTAATGTATATTTTAGCAGCAAATGCTAGGAATTAAATAAGTAGACTTAATTAGGATGCACTCAGAAGTACACTAATTGCATCCAAATTCAGTATATATGGATATGAAATAGTGAATAGGAAAGCAAAAGTGTCATTGTGTCCCTTTTTCATTTTGTTAAAGAGGCTGGACTAAAAACAGATTTTTGTACAAAAACAAATCTTCCATTTGTCTTCCAGTCTTGCATGACGATTTAAGTAGCAGCTGTGGTATCACCTATGCAAGTAGAATATTGCAGTGTTTACTGACCTACCAAGCTTCTGGGATAACAGCAAAAGGAAGAAAATATTCCAACCAAAAGATTTCTTGCTCTTTATTTTGCTGTCTATTTGTCCACTGTAACAACCTTATAACAAAATACCAGTGAACATAGAGAAAGTTAGGCTCTGTTCTGTAATGTGAATCAACTATTCTAAAATGCTATTTTCAAGAAGATGCCTCCAGCAGCAGAAACCAAGTAAGAATGAGGTTTTTCTAATATGAACAAAATATATCTGTTCCTATCCATGCAGTGGAAATATGTAATTATGCTCCTTCCACATTTTGCTGGCTAACAACTGATTTGCCTCTTTAGTCCAGACTTCCTTGCCTCATTACTTTGGACAGTAAAATTGTCCTATGGTAGGATAGAAACATCCTAACATTTGCATCCCCTAAAAGGAACATGGCCCATTTTTTGACTGTTTGAAAATGTCCAAAAAGCATGTATTGATGGTGATAATGGTCCATATCAAGCATCCCTTTTACTATGTTGGCATTCATTAAAAAATTAGAATATTGTTATAATTAACAGGACAATTTTTTTCTATATTTTACTGTTGTATATTAATCTATGGCCTGGTGGATTTAAAAAAAATGTTTTAAAAATTGACTGCAATCAAATTGTTATTCTAAAATGCCTGCATGAAAAAAATAAGTATAAAATGAAGATTGGTGGTAGATTTTGTTTCCTGGGGCTTTGCTAGAAACATGAAATTACTTTCAGGGTACATTTGTAAGAAAAGAATGCAAGGTATATAGATTGCTATTTTTTCCACTACATATAAAGAAAATGATGGAAACAATTTTTCCCCATGTTAAAGTACGAAATAAAAAAAAGAAATTATCATAACTAGACACTTCTCACATGCTCTTGCAATGCCTTCCTAAAAACTACAATAAATGGAATTAAGGAATTGAATTTAGCCCTGGTGTATTCTGGAAAACACTTGAAGAAGCTTTTAAAAGTCCTGAAACCCACATAGTAAATATTCTCTCTCAATATATATTCAGGGCAGGATTGGCAATCTCACATGCTCTGCTGAGCCATAACAAGAGCTATTTTCCCCACACTGTGTTTTGCAAGAGATGACTGTTCATAGATAGAGGAGGCATGGGCTTCATGCCCCCTACAAAGACAACTAACCTGACACTCTAATGACCATTAAATGATGGAAGAGCAAAGCAGATAGACAGAAAGAAGGAAAGTAGATACTGTACGTAGGTGAGTGTGTGGAGAAAAGAGAATAGGCAGACAGATAGGTAGAGATACACATGCACTACATGAGTACTTCAACTTATTGTTATAAGGATGTGGCTGTATATCTTTTTCTTATTTTATAGTCACATTATTTCTTGTATTATCTTTGCATCTATATTTTCTTCTGTTTTCACAGTTATATGCTAGACTAGAAGGAAACAATTCTTCCATGGTGATACCATAGTATATTTTTGGTATCACTATGGAAGAGTTAAAGAAATGGTTCTAGGAATTTTATAAGGTACATATTTTATTTACTAAAAGGCATTGTGTGTCACACATCACTCAAAACCATTTAATTTTACTTAAAATATACTTTAGGATTGCCAGTGCTATTATTTCTTTGTCATTCTTTCATGTACAGAAATAAAAGATAATCTTCAAAGAAGTGAACTTTTAGATATTTGCTTTCATTTTATCACCAGTGACATTTTGAAGCAGCGTAATACAATACAGTACAATAATCTAATGAAAATTAAAAAGTCAAATGAATTAAAGGTTAATATAGGAGAATTTGAGAGTTTTGCAGCACATTTAATCTCTCCACTGCTGATTTAAAGGGTTAGCCTGCCATATTTAAGCCAGCAGAAAAATATATTGGCATGACATTTGCTTTCCCCATAGCTGTTCTTATTGCCTAAGTTCAAATGTACTCCTGAATGTTGTTGTTATGGTTTGCATATGCAGCCTATGAGAAGCAAAGCAAGTGGTTGATTACTCCACTTTTACTGTTATTTCTTTTTTGTATATCACTAGTGGATAGGAAAAGAATAACAACTTTAGCTCCTGCCTGTCTACCTGGTTTGAAAGAACAAAAAATAAAGTTACTTCTCAACACGTATTTTGATGTACGAGTTGCTAATATCATCGCAGAAACTGCATATACAGTGCTTGGTATAAAGGATGTATGTATGTATTCTAAAGGCAATTTCTATTTGTCAAGTCAAACTATTTCTCCAAATGCAATTTTCATATATACAGTATATAAAATTTCAGTATTATGAAGTTATTTACCCTCTTGACTTTACCGTTTTTAGTTTGTTTTTTCCCCAAAAAAAAGCTTTATTGTAAATAGTTTTCAAAATAGATATGGTGACAACTGCCCATATACATTTAAATTTTCTTTGATAGTACCGTGAATTCCATGACTGAATAACATTTACAATTCAAGTTAATCCCCTTGGGTCAATCCTTGTCTGCTTATAACAGAGCACAGTCTTATTTAAAATTATTTCTTTCTCATGAGTTGAATATATATTTGTCCAAACTAGTGACTAGTTATTAAAGATAATAATATTTCTTACAATGTTGTATCTTCTTTACATAGCCTTGACATATTTATTTATTTTATATCCATCCTATTTTTTTATTCAGGAGGTCAAGGTGGCATACATAGTGCACCCTCCTTTTATTTTACCCTACAATGTCCCTGCAAGATTGTTTCCCCTGACAGAAAATGAGTATCACAAAGTCACCAGATATATCAGACAGGGAGTGGCCTTCAAGGAGAGGACGAAGAGCCCCTCCCAAGGCAAGAGTCAGATAAAAGAGGCCTAAGCCCAGTCAAGAGTAACATCTCAGGCAAGACCCTCCCTTGTTCACACAAAGATGAAGGGAAGAACGAAGGAGTACATTCAGATGTGCAAGATTCTGCTGCTTTAACTTTACAACAAAATCGCCATGGCATTGGCTTCCTAATCTTTAATTTAAATAAACTGCCTTGGCTGAAGATAAGGTAGAACCTGGGTCTCCTCATTCCTACTTCAATCCCCTAAACATAATCTCACATTGGTAATTTTCCATCTCAAAGTGACCCCAAGCATTTATACTGGAATATCCTATCTCCTTTGAAGGATGTTTTGGGCATTGCATTCTCTTGGGATGTACAGAATGGCACTATCATATTTCTACTGGGTACAGCCATAGCATGCTCATCATTATCCTGTGTTTAGCTTGTACCCCAGATTGTTAAAACACTCTGGATCATTCATGTTTCTCCAACGCTGCCCATGTTTCTCCAAGGCTAACATATTTGTGTCCTCTTCTGAAACCAAGTGTTTCAATTACCCCATTTTTGCTCAAGGCTTCCAATTAATGTGTATCTTTCTTCAAACATATGTAGTGCTTGCATCCCCCCCCCTCTTGTTTTCTTTGTCACTGCATTATATTCTAATGCTGACATTACCAGCAGGATGCCCAAAGAACTCATTGTACAGACTTCTCATTTAATGTCCAGACTACCAGACTTTTTACCTTTTTAAAGGAAAACTATTTTCAATAAATAAAAAAGGAAGCTCGCAGGCTACAAAATAAAGCATCTGCCTCCAGCATTATCTTCATTTTGAAGCCTGGATTCTTTTTCTTTTTCTTTTTTAAGCAAAGAGTAATGATCAATTGATACAATTCAATGTCTGTTTGGAACAATGCCTAGTAAAAGCACAAGGGTAAGCAAGACACTAGATGTCTTGTGTGATGCTGTTTAAAGGAATGGCAGAGGCATTCTGATAAATTAGTTCTTTGTTACAGGTTATACTCCCAATTACAGCTATTTTAGGGAAAGGCAAGCACTTCCAAGACTCATTTGTTGTCACAATGTGCTTGCAAAGAACATCTATAAAATTCTAAACGTGCATCTAAAGCCCAAATGTTTTTAGGAGCTCATTCTTCTATGTGTGTGTATCTTTGGGCTCCATTGCTTAATTCAAATGCAATCCAAGATTCAAATGTGAGAGTCTGAAAGTTTTTTACATTTCACTCTATACAATATAGCTACACCCAGTTGTGAGTCCTTTCCAGAAAATGATGAGATGAGTATCTTCTGAGCAAAATCTTCCTCCCAAGTGGAACAACCTTCTGATTTTAAGTCATCAAATACGCATGCTATATTTGCTAGACAGTCCTTGACTGACAATAGTTTGTTTAGTGACCATTCAAAGTTACAATGATACTAAAAAAAGTTACTTATGACTGTTTCTCACATTTATAACCATTGCAGCATTGCCATGATTTTGCCATTATCAAAATTCAGACAGTTGGCAACTGACTCATATTTATGACAGTTGCAATGCCCCAGGTCATGTGATACCCTTTTGTGATCTTTTTACAAACAAAGTCAATGGGGAAAACAGATTCACTTAATGGCTGTTACTAACTTAACAATTGCAGTGATTCACTTAAAAATTGTGCCAAAAAATGTCCTAAAATAGGGCAAAATTCACATAACAACTGTCTCACTTAACAACAGAAATGTTGGGCTCAATTGTGATCATAAGTTTAGGACTACCTATATTTGATACAGAGGGAGACCCATGGTCTTTGTTGACCCATGGTCCCAGGCAGGCTAGATTATTGGTCTCCTAAAGCTTATTTTCATTTTTGGAGAATGACTCAATCTGAGTTCATAATACCTACATATTGGAGAGAGAGAGGAAGAATAAAAATCTCGGAAAACCATGGTTAAAAAAGAAAAGGAAAGCAGATGAGAAAGAATAGTTGGAGGGTGGTTGACTAGCAAGAAGCCAATTTAGAGTGACACATACAGGTAATACAAACTTTGACTGGGAAAGATCAGTTTTACTATTGGAGAGACATATAAAGCTAAGGAAAGTTAGAAACCAGGTACAAATAATTATCCTGAATATTCCTTCTGTAAAAAAGGAAAACATGTAACTCAATTGTTTGTATAGGACCATTTTGTGAAGCAACAAATTAAGTGTTTTAATTTCATGCTAGATCTTAATCCAGATCACATTTCCCCACGGCTCCTTTTACTAAGGAACTCTGTTTACATATGCAAAGCAACATTTAGTTTGACTGCTGGGTTTTATTTTGAAAAGTTGACTTTGATTGCAAGTCCTGTATTCTTAAACCTAGTGTGAATTATTGGGATTGAAGACCAGAGGCTTTTGTCATAGTTCACGCTAACAGCTTTGAGTTTATGAGAAACCAGCAATGATTGACAAGAAACAAAAGAACTGTTTGAATGACTGCTTATGTTTTTGTAACTAATGGGAGTTCAAAAGCAAATTGTAGTGCAGAATGATTAGAGTTTCTAAAGATTCTTTTTAAAAACCATAAAGCTCATGTAAGAAACTGAAGCTTAGACACCCCTAAAGCCCTTTCTATATGTTATAAGAGAAAAGTGAGATTTTTAATCAAGGGAGCATTGATCAGAAAGGGGCTCCTTCTGGCATATCTTTTTTTGCATCACATGTTCACAAAGTCCTACTGTTGGGAATAAAAAAATTTCATGTCTTTATATTATACTTCTGCTGTTGTTTGCCAAAATAAATATTAATCACAATCAGAGACAGTAATAACAGCAAGAGAAATAATAAATATTGTGGGAGAATCAGCTGCTACAGCAAAAGCAAGAAGCGGAAGGGAAGAAGAGAAAGCTTTTAAATACATACTATGTTCCTGAAATAGCTATTATAAACATTTGTGCTTGCTACGGCTTGCAGTTAAACTTTAAAAACAACACTTAAATATGCATATTAATAACATCCACAAGGCATTTCTTTCAAGCCTGGGCTGTCGAAGGATTTAATTTAACCGCAGTATTCATTTACGTCTAGCAGCTCGAATATTCCTTTTAACCCCCTCAAAGGAACTGGGGGGAGGGATTGGACTATGATCTAATTGGTGAGGAATGAAGAATGCTTTTCATGTTTTATACACAACATGAAGCCTGATCATTTTACATCCATAAATTATAGACCATTCGTTGCTCCATCTCCCATCTCTCATTAAGTTATAAAAAGAAGTTGCAGAATTTGGAGATCCTCCTTGGTAGACAGTGTCATTTTTGTGTTGCCAATGTACATTTGCTAGTCAGTTTGGAGCATGTTAGACTCTTTATTGGCTCTAAGTAAATTAATTTATAGTTTCACCTACATGTCAGAGGGGACCTATGAAGAAACTGGCTTGCTCAATGATGGATAATTTATTATTGATTTCTCTCACACATCCCCACAAGCTTCTTTTTAAAAGCAGCTACAACTCACCAGCCCTTCAGTTCTGTCTTCAACATCACAAATTATCTACATGACATAGCTGGTGTGACAAAGCAGCTCCAGTGGGTAAGGAAAAGATATAAAAGTCATCACTGCATTATTTCCTCCTGGCTTAAGACAAACTGCATGTCACTGGAACATGAATAACATTTAAACACACACACACACAAACACACACACTACAGATTATGTCCTTTAAATAGATAAACAAATGGATACAAAGAAAATGAAGGATCACTTTACCTTTTTTTTAAAAAAGCATAATATTTATATGTTGTTGTGTACATAGTTAAGCAAAGATTTACTTTAATAAGATTAGGTTGGGCTTTTTGGATGTTGTTTTTATGAATTATAATATCTTAAACTGAATTTCAAAGTACATAGGCAGGAAATAGATACTTAAGTCAGTGATTTAAGGCATCATAGAAAATATTTCTTTTTTTGATAACGCTGAGGAAAAAGCACACAAAAAAGTCTACAGTCACATTTGAATAAAAATAAATATAATGAGACTTGCAGCACAGAAAAGAATACTGATGCCCCAGCTTTTTGTTCAGCATGAAGAAACATCCCAAATAACTAGATTGGATTGTAAGCCATATTGCAAACATTAACACAGATTGGAAATAGAAAGAAGGAGTGAAACATCTGCCAGGTAAACCCATGGCTTCTATTTTATGAAGATATTCTATAACCAGCAACTTCTTCTATTCACCAAAACATTTTTTTAAAAAAATACTACATTATCCTTTTGCAAGAAACAAGAAAAAAAATGAAGCTAGTTGGTTCTAAGAATTAAAAAAATCTAAAATTAGAGAGCCTATGTTTTGCTCATGTCTGCTTTTTAAGAGAGCTGAGACTATGGTTAATACTTGAAGCAATTGACTATTGGTTAAATTTTGAATGTTTAAAACAAATGTTTTCTTATCCTTTCATGTCTTCTTCTTTTGCGTTAAATTTGATTCTAAGGATACTTAGTTTTAACTACATACTTTTCCAATTGCCAACACTACTCACTGTGAAGAATGACATGGATATGGAGAAAAATTATAAACAAAATTGTTTACCCATTCAATGTAAAGATAGAAAGTACTGCTCTCATGGTGAAGTTTCTCCAAAGCTTGGTAGATATCGGTAAAATAAAATTGTTATATAGTATTACCTCTAGAGTGATAGCAAAAAGTATCAATGTTATTTGAATTGCCAAATCTAACCAATGTTATGTGGATTGTTTTAGTATAATAAATCCCTATGTAATCGCTTCCATTTTCTAAACTGAGTTGAAGCACATGTTTATCAGGCAATGAAACAAAGAAACAGGTGTTTGATTGGCATTTCTTTCCCTTTTTAAGAGCCTAAATTGATACCAAAACTGTTTATTCTCTTCAAAATGTGCATCACCACCAAAAAGATTTGTAACTGCTGACAAACCATACCCAATTGTATAGTCCTCAATGAAATTACATCTACATGGAAGGAAGGAAGTAATGGACTACCCTGAGGTTTTGTTTTAGGCCCAATGTTCTTCCATATCTTTATAAATGATTTAGATGAGTAAATAAAAGGGGACCTCCTCCAGATGACACTAAACTGGCAGGAATCACCAACACCTCAAATGGATCTCAACAGACTTGAACACTGGTCCCTGTGTAACAAAATGAAATTCAGTGAAAAGTAAGGCTTTACACTTAGGCAAGAAAAACCAAATGTACAGGTACATATTAGCTGAAACTTGGCTCAATAACAGAAACTTCAAAGGGAATTTTGTAGGTTCCTAGTGGACAGTCACTTAAATATGAACCAGCAGTGTGCTACAGCCACCAAAAAAAGAAAAAAAAACCAAGGCAATCCTAGGCTGCATTTGCAGAGAGATCAAGATCACATGAAGTGTTAATACCATTTTATAATGCCTTGGTGAGAGTACACTTGGAATATTGCATCCAGGTTTGGTCACCACAATATAAGAAACATGTTGAAACTCTGGAAAGAATGCACAAAAGTGCAACAAAGATGATTAGGGGTGTGGAGGCCAAAACATATGAAGAATAATTGCAGAAGTTGAGCATGTATAGTCTAGTAAAAAGAAGAATTACGGATGACATGATAGCAGTGTTCCAACATTTGAGGGACTGCCAGAAAGAAAAGGGATCAACTTATTGCAAGAAGCAATGAATGGAAACTAATCAAGGAAATAAGCAACTTTAAAGTAAGGAATAATTTCCTGATAGTGAGAGCAATTAACTAGTGGAATGGATTGCTTTCAGAAGTTATGGGTGCTCCATTACTAGAAACTTAAGAAGAGATTAGACAATCTGGGGTTGGACTAGAAGAACTTCAAGGTCCCCTCCAACTCTATTATCCTGTTATCTTCTCCATTGTATGTGTCTTTCCCAGTCTTCCTTCCTGGGTTTGTGTACATAAAAGTAAAAGTGATATATTTTCCTGAAGCACTGTTTTAGAAAGAATAAAATAAATTATTTGTTAAGATTCTTAATCAAATACTTAATAAGACACCTAGACAATGAAAAGGCTGCTTCTTATTTATTTTCTTTAAAAAAGAAAACTATCAACATTTTATAAAGTATGTAGATTTGTATTGATCCATGGAAAAGATAACATTATTTTTATCATGTTTCTTAACATCATTTTTTATTGGAATGCCACTTTTCACTGCTGAAGACATTCTGTCTTTTATTGTGGTTACACAGACACACACACACACACACCTGATTTTCAGTTAGGAAACACAATCTGAACATGGAAAAACAATATTTATAGCAAGCAATATATAGCAATCAAACTTAATATTATTATAAAAATATACCTGGTATCTGGGGACTTACTTAACAAAAGACAATGAAAATTTAAGAATAATTGCTTCCAGGCTTGGAAAATGTAACAGCAGATATTTTAAGATGAAGTAAGTTGAACTGTCTTGATTAGGAAGAATTGCAGCAGTAAAACTGAACATCTTGCCAGGGCTCAAATTATTTCTAATTATTCCAATAAACATTGGTGATAATGGCTGTCAGAGAAATAAATAACTTTATGTGATCTAATAAAAGATTGAGAGTGAAACCCAAGATGGCACAAGAATGCAAAAGAGCAAGGCAGATTGGAAGTACCAAACTTCAGACTGTACCACCAAGCAATATGCTTAATGTGAGCTACAGAGCAGATTATCTCACTTTATAGTTGATTTTCGTCTATGAAAGACGAAGGCTTGATTTACACAAATATGTTTAGTCTAATGGAAACAGAAACTACAACTAAAAATACATCATTCAATAATAAAAAGTAAGTTGATATTTTGAATAAACACAAAGAAAGAATTAATACAGATTTATCATTTCATTGTATTTAATATTAATTTATGTACTAGTGTATTTTCATGAAGATCAATGAAGATAAAAATTTGATCAGTGGAAAATTAACAATGTGTTCATATTACAAGATTTAACTATTAATTAGAAGAAAATGATGAAATCTCTGAAGATTCTATCTTCAAAAATATCAGGATTACTTTATTTGTCCCAATGTCTTCAGATAAATAATATGTTCTGAACAGAAGCAAGGTGGAAAATTTGGAAACCTGAGTGAATTTTGAAAACATAAAATGTAAAATTGAGATAATTTTTTGGGAACTATTTATAAAGTAAAATATGAAATTGAACCTGTCAATAACTGTATGGTCATTTTGATACCAGATTTTAACAGTAAAATTCATATGTAACAATATGAATATCAGAAGAAAATAAATATTAAAATTAATAGTCTAGTTAGATAAAATTAATATAAGATATTTTACCAATGGTATTTCATGCCAATATTAATTTCTAAAATTGATTTTTTTTCTTTGAAGATAAACAGGGACATAATTGAAATTATCCTTGCCCTTAAAAGAGTCAGCATGAAATTGCCTAAATAGCATGGTTGGTATCAGAAAGATTGCCTCCATGCACACACTTCCTGAAGGCATACTGGAAAAAACAACCAGCTCAATTCTTCCCAACACTTTACAAAAGCATGTTTTGTCTCTTCCAAAAAACCCAATAGAAAACTGCTTAATTCTTCTTTCTGTGAAAGACTAACCAGCATGGACCCTATTCACATGCATCCATGCCACTTTTCACAAACAACCAATTGGCAACACCCAGTGCCTTGAAGGAAGTAACAGCATCCAGATATGGCTAGTTTAGCAACATCCTGGCTTTTTCAAGGATATTCCTGCCCTGAAGTTTGGCAACAACTCTGTCCTGAAACCTGAAACAACAGAAGAAACAAACAAGCTGAAATTGAACAAAATTCCGAATGTGAGCAACAAATTCAGGGATAGTGCTAAGGCCTATATGCCATCCATGTAGATTCTTGAGCTTTGGGCAGGCAAGCCAAAGCCCAAGAACCTACACAGATGAATGTAGACATTAGCACTACCCTTGACTCCAAAGCCCATTGGATGGATAGGCTAACTAATTATGACTGGTGAAATTAATGCCATGCAGTCCTGGCCAAATCTTAAATTTAAAGAAGAATGTAAAATGCCTCATCTAATCTGCCACATGAACAGATTCTATTGATTTGTTAAATAAATGTAGAATTTTCAGATTACATAGAACCCTATAATTTGACATTTATATTATACTAGCTATTGCCATTTTATCTATTTATAGAATTTATATAGCTACCTATATTGTATAAGAATTCTTATTGTGCAATAATGCGCTATTAATATTGATTTAAAGATTTAATATAATACAATGAATACAGTTGAATCTTTACTATTTTATCTATTCTAATGTTTATAAATATTTCATTTACATTTTTCTTTCTTTATTCTTATTCAATCATCAATTAAGAATTACAGCATTTCAAATTGTTTATTGAAACTACAGTAAGCCTTTATTTTATTGTTTGTTTATTTATTTAGTTATTACCTTTGGTATATTCCACATTATATTTTGTAAAAAATATAATCCATTTGTATGAATGTTACGGAATGATTGTGATTGCTCTTATATAGTATAGGAATGTGTGAACTTTGCTCAGCATTCAATAAAAATATATTTGAAACAAAACATTCCTTAAAAGTTTCACATTGAAGACATTGTATTAGCAGTGTCTACGTGTTAAGATGTTGCTATGAAGCACATCAAATGTTTGGATTCCATGAAGTATGAAAACCTTATGTTCCTGGAGTGGCATCCAAGCACACAATAAAATGTTATAGATTACTGTAATTATCTGAAGCATATAAAAGCCCCTATGACATTGGAAAAATGAACCATAATTAAGGGGAAACTTGATTAATATTGGCTTGACATTACAAAGCACAGCCATCCAGTATAACAGAATGTAATTATGGTGCATAAAACTATAATTTAGCTAAATTTGAAAAGGTGATGATACAGTGTGTCATAAAAATATATTGAAGTTGCCATGAAAATAATCTTAATGGTTCAGCTCCTTAACTTTAAAAAAAAAATCAATGTGCAAAATAGTTTTGTAGCCTAGTTATACTTTGCATAGGATGCTAAAATAAGTCCTGAGCTGAATGCCTATTGAATGTCAATATGTTAGATTGTCTTTTTTTTGCTGTTTTTATAGTCATAATCCAAAGAACCCCTATATATTTTCAAAAATATGTTGGAGATGCAAGAAGCAGGTTGACTTTCTTCTCCACATATTTGTTTTTAATAGTACTTTTATTAAAACTTATAAGTATAATGATAAAAAAAAATCAATATAAGCTAAAAAGAAAAGAATCAAAAATGCAGAAAAGAAAAAAATAGAAAATGAGGAAGAATATAAGAATATAGTAGGTCATTTATAGGTCATTTGTAGGTCATTATAGACTTTTATAGATCATTGGATTGCTGTAAAGCCCAATAGATCTGAAAAATGACAATAGAATGAAACTAATTCTAAAAGCAGAATTTTGTTTCCAATGGCTGTTTTGCCATTGAATATCAGGAAAGATCCCCTCGTCCACTGAAGTGGCTTTGTATATGCTAAAATGCAGGATACTCCATATTTTCCACTGGAAATTGCATATTATCCTTTCCATAGTAAAACAGCTGTCAATTGTGAGAATGTGCTTCTATGTCAAAATTAACCTCACATCTAAAAAATAAATTTCATAAACATAATTTTGATGGGGAAACATAGTATATTAAAATGGAATTTGAGATTTCATATAAACTGCCATGTGACTAAGCATTAATAGTAGATCGGGTAGAGTAGACTGCCTGATCTGCCATAGTACTCCAAAGTAAGGGTTTCAATCAGAAAAAAAATTATGTTATTCCAATAGAAGCACGCCGTTCTGCACTGAGCTAAACAGCCGGCCCTTCTAATATTTGACTCCTTTTTTCCTTTTCCTCAATTCTTACAAAAATTAAATTCAATTATATTCATCTTCTCTGACTCTAGATTTCTGAAGCTGAAGTAGTTCTAAGGTTGAAAACTTTCTAAAATTAAAATTCAAATCAAAAATTCAAATCTGTGATCAGGCCCAAAGGATATGCCACAGATACTTCTGAACAGAATTTCATTCCTGTAATATGGAGTAAGTTACAGATTGTAACTTCATTTTCTGGCTTTACCGCAAATATCATCTAATTGAGTGAGTGGAGAGTGGTGAGTGGGGGAAAAATGAATATAATATGTATATATCCCCAATCCATGATGAAGTGAGGAAGAACACTGGAGTTGCATTTTCCTTATATGCTGCAGTAATGATCAGAGCATGGGTTATTTTCCTACAATTATTTTGCAAATCCCACCACCTCTGAACAACAGCCATGTTAGCAGAAGCTGATGGGCATCAGAGAAAAGCTACATTGGGAAATTTTGACCAAATAGAACGGAGGGCTGGTTAAGACCTGTCTGGAATGGCTCCAGCCAATCAAATAAAACAACTTGGATCGTTGAAAACAAAAAGGCTTTATTGCAATAAAGTAGTGATGATATAGAATGAAAGCATTTTGCAAAATGGGTGAGACCCTCAGCACAAAACACGAACAGAAAAAGAATGTTCAAAGCTGAGAATCACACAAAGGAAATTCCACAAAGCAAACAATTATACACCTCACCTAATTCCAACCTCCTGGGAGGGTCTTCAGTGGTCTCAACTAATCCGAGACCATTTCTAGGGTCCTAATT
>JAEANM010010820.1:0-15595 GCA_017656035.1 Myanophis thanlyinensis
AAATAAATAAATAAATCAAATCACTATATTCCTACAAGAAGAAAAAATTCACATTGGAAACAGTAGTTATATTTTAAAATGTAGAGAAATATATAAGACAACTTTTTTATTTCAGAACGGAAAGATCTCCATAAGGCCATATATAATGAAATAAAAAAGAGATCTTGGGTAGATATAAGTTATGAAAAATGTACTGGAACGCAGACCATATTAAGGGCATACTAGAATACTTGATTATTCTTCTAAAGAACAATTACAATGAATAAAAATTCCCACAAGAATTAAGTGTGACAAAACAGAATACAAAATGTATTTTGTCTCCATACCGATTTAAGTTGTTCAGCTAATATATTTCAAGAATAGCAGGACTGGAAGGGGTAATAGCTGGAATATTCAGAATATTGTAATCTGAAACATTAACAGTGGGAGACAAATAGATGGCATCAGTTTGTCACTTGAAAGAAAGAAGATTGAGAAAAGCTAAGGAAAGTTAAAAAAAATAGAACGTGAAAAATATAGATTCATGGTAAATATTAGGACTCAATAATAATATCAATTAGCATGCATATACAGTGAATTCACAGCTGATGATAAGAAGTAAATGTCTAGATACAGTGGTACCTCTACTTACGAAAGACTCTGGTTACGAAAGTTTCAAGTTACGAAGCGTATCTTGGAGAAAATATCGTCTCTAGTTACGAAATATGTTTCAAGATACAAAACATATTTCGAGGGTGCAGATAAAGAACAAGCGATTAGGCATTTATAGGGTAAAATGCGTCTCTACTTACAAAATTTTCAAGTTATGAAACGGCTTCCAGAACGAATTAATTTCATAAGTAGAGGTACCACTGTAGTTTCGTTTTCTTAGGTTTCAGAATGAAAAAGAATGTGCTGGAAATGTAAATGGTGATTACTCCTATGAAAGAAGAAAATGACAAATATACTGTGGACAAGATCATGAAGTATAATGTTATTTCTGGGGGGAGGGAGGTCAGAATAGTTAAAGATGCTGAAAAAAGTAAAATGACCATTTTTCACACTTACAACCGTTGCAGTACCTGCATGGACACATGATCAAAATTCAGATGCTTGGCAATTGACTCGTATTTATGATGGTAGCAGTATCCTGGGGTCATGCGATCACCTTTTGTGACCTTCTGACAAGCAAAGTCAACAGGGGAAGCCAAATTCAATTAATAACTGTGTGATTAACTTAACCACTAACTAGGGTATAAAAAGTTGTAAAATGAGGCAAAACAAATGTTTCACTTAGCAATAAAAAAAATTGGGCTCAATTGTGATCGTAAATCGAGGATTATCTGTACTAGTATTAATTATGACAATAAAAGCAGGACTTGATAAAGAAAATAAACACCTTTGGAATTAAGTTATGGAGATGGTTACTAAGAATACTCTGTGGACTGTAATAAGAACCAGTCAATTGGTCCTGGAAGAAATAAAGAGTGATTGGTCCCTAGAGGTGATACCAACAAGCAGAAACCTACAAATTAAATATTATACAGGCAGACGATGGGCAAGAAAAAAACAACTGGCCTTGGCAAAATTGTGGGAAGTAGAAGAAGGCTGAGCCCAAGGGAAGGTCAAGCATATCATCAGTCTCAAGTCTCTTCATGCTCAGAAGAGATCTAAGACCAGCCCACCTTGAATTTCATTGACTTTTACCTACTGCTAATTTTGTTTGGCTGTCAGTAGTTCAGATTGTTGTAAGAAGCTTTAGCCTTCCATAAACCTACGTATATATTCATTGGAACTGCCTGGACTACTTCTGTGCTTAACAAGGACAAGACAGCAGATTAAGTGGATGGAAGAGGTCAGGGATGTCACTGCTATGTCCCTGGAAGAATTATTGTCACCAGGAACAAGTAAAACTGGGAACATTTGTCTACCCAATTATCAGGAGCCTTAAATGAAATAACTAAGCTAATTATTTTTCACAGAAGCAACAGAGGAGAGAGGCAGGAATTGCCTTGGGATTCATTCTGAAAAAGGTCCTTCGATTTAAACACTAGGAAACTTTTTTTAACTTGTCACCCTTTTTTATTTTGATTATGATTAAGAATCCCCCCTCCACTGACCCGTCACCCAAAGTGGAAATGACCTACATCTCCCTGGATGTGTGAAGTGTTCAACTCTGCCAAACAGAAACAAAAGAAAGCATTTGCTGAAGTCTTCTTGTGCTTTGCTCACCGAGCTGTTATCTATGGAATAACAATGTACAGTTGTGTTTGTGTGTCTGTCTATGTGTGCTTTCCTGTGTGCTTCTCAAATTTAAAAAGCCACTGATGTTCCTCCTCTGGTTTCCAGTGGGCTGCCTTTCCCTCTTCATTTCTTATTTCCTATAGCTGAAAAGACATGTGGGAATAATTCAGAGATGTCAAAACATGCCATTAGTCACGCTGTGAGGCCTCCTGCTCAGGGAGCTGCTGCCACTGAGCATATATCAGGCTAAGACAAGAGCATGGTTTGCAGGGAAAGGAGGGGAAGGCTCATGAACCACAAAATATGTGTCCAATCTGACAAGGAGTTCCCTCTGCTTTTCACCTAATCTAGCCATTCATAGTTTGGTTTAAAAAAAAAAACATTAAGACAAAAAGCATTTTTTTCCTTCCATGTTCTTTCTACTGAGGATAGCCATTAGGCATCATTTCCTGTTGGATTTGTCTGTTAGCTTTAATAACCCTGTTATTATGTCTGAGATGCCTCCTAGCAGTGATACAAAATAAGGGGGGCGGGGAATCTCGCAATATACTGTGTGAGCGTTTAAAGACACAAAATTAGGACCAGTAGAAACATGGGAAGCCTCATTGTCCCTTTTGAAAGATTTAAGGGATGGCACTTGATTGAGATGTGGTGTTTTTCCTCAGCATTACACTTTTGGTAGCACTTGAAAGTAAGAATAAAGCACTGTGTTCATTAAGTAGATGGGACATTCTCTTGAAATAGAAATTATGCCTCATTTGCATAGGTGGAGAAAAGTGAAATAAAATGGAAATGAAATGCAGAAGATACAGCAATTAACATACAGGTGAACTATCTTTTCTAGCCTCCAACAAACAAAGCCAGAGTTATGGAGTGGGACCCATATATTCCTTCCGATCATTGGTTCCCATTTTTCAGACAGTATAGAAAATATCTTCGCTTTTCTCTTATTCTATTCACTTATCATGTAGGGAAAGACATTGGTCAGGAAAATCTGTGGAAAATAAACAAAATCTCCATTCCCAGCACAGAAAATGTTGCACAGTGAGAGCAGCTATATTAACTTTAGCCTGGGGCCTTTCTTCTCCATTTACAAGAAGAATACTGAGAATACCTATTTTATAACCCTTGACTATGCCTGGGGGATGGCATAAGTATTACTGATAGAAAACATAAATGATATAATTAGCAAAATGTCACCCTAGTTCTGTCGCTTTATCCTAACTCTGTGCCTTTCGGCTCTTTCCTATACTTAAATACAACATGCATGCACACTCACACACTTTTATAAAGCTGTTAGAAATATATCACAAAAAATGGGCAGTGGTTTCAGCAGGACCATAATATAAGGGAGTTGTTTTGTGTTGTTTGTTGTGTTATGTTTTGACAGAGAATGAAAAGCAGTGTTACATGATTTTTCTCTGCTAATGAATTACCAAAAGAAAACGAAAAAGCATGATTGGAAGATAGAAACTGTTGTATACTGCGCATGCGTGGCCAGAGTCCTCACACTGGTCCGCCATCTTGAACGGACGACCCAACAGCCGATTGGCTGTCGGGACATCGATGCCCATTGGCTGGCCCACCAGCCAATGGGAAGCGCAGGATTTTGAAGTCGCGGCAAATATAAAAAGCCGCGGCTTCCCTTAAGCTTTGCCTTTTTGACTGACAGATCTGCATCGTGAGTTTTGCTCGCGGTTTGAATAAAATGGGACCCCTCACGGTCATCCAAATGGACCCGGTTTCTTGAGTTTTCTTTCACCGATTTGGACCGGGTTTTTGGCTATAACAGAAACCATTACCAATCCTAGGCTAGACCCTATCCTACAGTTTCAATCTGAGAATATTTTATAAACAGGTAGGTAGGTTTCTGTGTGTGCTTCAAACCAGAACATCTTGCTTTCTCTCTTTTTTCTACTAGACAGTTTGAAATCTGGGAAACAATCACACTAGGTGGGAGGGGAGAGAAAGAAAGAGAGTTAATTAACAAGCACTTTCTCATAGTTAAACCCAACTAAGTCCAGTCCCAGGAAGCAATTTGGAGCCTACAGGCTGAATCTTGAGGCTCACAGCAGAAGAGAGCAGAGTGCTCTAGCCACCAGCTGAGCAGCTGACAGCCACCATCTGTTGCGCCAGCAACCAGAAGAGAGGAGGCAGATTAAAAAGAGCCATCATAAGCATTTTGACAGCACTTGGAGAGGGGAGGAGTGATAAGAGTATTTATCTAGCTGTAGAGCAGTGATAAAATAGGGTTGTGGGGGGCGGGAGGAGTTCCATCTGATCAACAAGATGGCTACTGTCTGGGACATTAGATCTGATACAAGAACATCTTCCACAATTTTACAAGAACCAAAATCTTTCACTATAGATGCCAGGAATGCAAAAAATATTTAAAAAAAAAATCAAATGTTTAAAGAAGCAACACAATCTAATTTTCAGGCCACAGTGCTGTTTCAGTTAAGGTAACAAATTCAAATGTGACTTTAGGCAAAGGATCTTTCCAAACCAGATTAATGTGGCAACAGAATGGTACATGAATTTCAATACAGGAAAGTGGGAAAAACAGTCACCACCTTAATTATATAAAAATGGAGGATGGGTTTCATTTTTCCTCCAACACATGAGCAGCCTGCAGAGAAATTTCTGTCTTCCTCTTGAAATGCCAGAACTCAGAATCGTTCAATAAATGAGACCAGCAAATAGGCTCAGGGGTAACACAAGGAAGCATTTATTTATGAGATGCATCATCTGATTATGGAAGCATAATCACATTTCCAAATGTGAAAGTAGCTACCAGCACTGACATTTTAAAATAAATACTTAGTATAAATAATAAACCCTGTCTTAAAATTAACGTGAAAACAAGTGTATGTTGGAAATAGAAAACAATGTGCTTAGAAAGTTTAGACTGCTGAACAAGTCATGGTTCTCTCCAACATTCACATGAATTCTCTCACAGGATGATTTAAAAGGAACCAATCACTCAGTCACCCTAAAAGACAACAGAATCGCCAAGTTTGCTTAGTCATTCAACCCCTCTCTTCTGGGCAGTATGAAGGACTGAACAAGTCAAGCACTACTACATGATAGATGGCAAATGGCAGCTGCTGGGCTGTTTTCTCTGATGTAGTAAAGCACAGGCATCAAACTTGCAGCATCATGTTGCCATTGCATGATGTTTCACAATGTTTTTTCCCTTCGTGGAACTGGAATGGGTGTGGCCTGCACATGGCGCATACAGCCCATGGGCTGCCAGTTTGACACCCCTGTAGAGGGTTGTGCAAGAAAGAGAGGCAGGATTGTAGTTGCCTTGTGATACTACCATACCTCCCTGCTCTTACAAGTGGCAGCATTCAGACATGGGAGAGCGGAAGTAAGAACTTCCCATCTGGGAGATCCTGCTTCTTGCTTTTTTTCCTACATGGCTTGGAATAGCCAGTGACAGAATAAGAAGTGGCCAAGTGTTCTTTCTTTTAAGAAGAACGGGGTGGATTGCTCTTTTTCAAGTGCCTTGAAAGACAGAGATGGGATGGGGCAATGAAGCTACAGAGAATGGCCATTTGCAGCTTGTTCTTTTTATGAAGCTCACCAGGGTACATCATCTGTCAGCCCTGGAGAAAATGAAGATTTGATTAAATGGTCCCATTATCCACAGCTAGAATGACAGTCTGTACTATCATGTTTTACTGCTGATTCTGCTTAAGACGCTTGAATCCCCCCAAAATGCAGGAAACAGTTGCTTTTTCCTGGGAGTAAAATGGCATTGTGATTGCAAAAATCACCACCAGATGATGCTTTCTGAGCACAAAGAAAAAGCATTTTCACTGCTGAAGTTTTGTAGATCAAAACTTCAGGTTCAACTATAACAGGCCATGTGACAACTTCCTACTCTTAGCAAATATATCACAAAAGATAGACATGAGATCAAATGGGAGGATATGCAATACTGTAATCACTGATTTTGTTAATAATAGTAATAACAGTGCTTTGCAATTCTATAGGGCTTTAAACATCTTTAAATAATGTTTACAACAAAAAGCTTTGGTAGACCACTGTGATTATCCCTTATTGTGAGAACAGGGAAGAAGTTAAGAGTCCAATTAAGATGCTGAGTTTGTTGACCCAAAACTTGACAGTTTGATACCCAAATACTGTGTAATGGAGGGGGGGAGATCACGTTCCCACCCCAGCTTCTGCCAACCTAACAGTTCAAAAGCATGGAAAATGCAAGTAGATAAATAGGTTACCACTTTGGTGGAAAAGTAACAGCCTTCTGTGTGCCTTGGCTTATAGTCATGACAGCCATAAAAGCATCTTCAGACAATGGTGGCTCCCTCAACTAGGAAATGGAGATGGACATGACTGGAGAGGGAAATCTTTAACTTTTTATTCATTCAGATTTTATTTGTCACATATATGATCATACATTTTAGATTAACCTACTGCATGACTGACTGAAATTTACCTTCCCACCTCCTTTAGCTACTCTAGAATTCATTGCATTAGTTCAGTTTTGTAGGTTGGGTTAACAATAATTAGCAATAACCATCAGTGCATTTCCCAAATGCTTGTGCCTACTGAAATGCCCATCCTGAAGACCTTCTCTCAGCTACTTCAGAAATGGTTAGAATATCTCATTGTGCCAAGAAGGCATCTTTCCAAATGGAAGTAAGTTTAGCATGCAAACTAACTTACCTCAAGCATATATTGACATTTTTCAGATTTGAGTCCTTTCAAAAAAAAAATACAAAATTTGACAGAATAAAATGGTTCCATTAGATAAAGTAATCATAACATTACAATATTGAATGCTATTATACTGCCAATGGTTTCACAGCCATGATTAATGAGATTCCAAATTTTATGCATCTTCCTGCAACACCGAGATATATAATTAAAAACAGCTTCATCTGCCTTGAGATTCAAAAAGCTATGCTCATAACTACTCCATTTATTTGCTGCGTATCAGCTAATGACTGAAATGATGTACAAATAGATATATGCATTACAAATTAACAGTGCAATCTTGAACACACTTATCTGGAAGTAAGTCCCACAGGATTCACTGAAAATTACTTCTGATAATAGTAAAGTAGATCTAAAGTAATATCTAGGACAGTATTGCAATATAAACTTTCTTGTAATACAAACTTTCTTTGGGGTGCTCAAACTTTAACAGTGGGGCAAACACCCATAAACTATAGTTGTTCTACTTTTGATCTTCTCGTGTAATTGCAAAAAAGTACCCCCACCTATACACATGAGCTGCATTCACTACCAAAACAATAAACTGCACATTTGAACTGCTTAAATGCCCTTGTAAGAAAACATTCACAGCAAGCTGAATTGATCTTAAATAGCAACAGGGAGGAAGAATCAATCAGAAACCTCATGGCCTCATAAACCAAACTGATTATATGTACTGACCTATCACAGAGATAGCATGGCTAGCATGGTGACCTAGTAGGAAGGGGAAAATAACGTTACCCGGATGAGTTTATCAAACCATTCCAACATCATGCTTACTTTGGATTGTGTCTACCTTTTTCTTTGTCCTACCTTTGCAATGTAGCAGGCCAAAAGGACATAGACTGTGATTTTGCCTTTGCAATGGGCTGCCCAACAAGCTGCCAGTGTTTTGCTGAGAGTTCATTGTGCAGTTTTATTGTTCACATGCTAATAAAGTTACATTGCATCTTCAGAGTGACTTGGTTGGTTTACATGAGCCAGACTTTGGCCAGAATATCAAGTTGACTGAAATGGTCTAAAAGCATTAGTGACAACATTCATCTAATATGGTAACAGTCTTTCACACCATCAGGAGCCTTGTGCAATCAGGATTCTCCATCTCATGATGTTACAGTTCTTCAGGCCTTTTTTAAATCAATATAGAGACTTCGGAGTGGAAAATATGGAAGTGCCAACGCTATGAGGCACTTTTTCATCTTGCCTCCACTGTTACATTTTGCTAGCTTGCTTGATTATTTACTGAAACAATGTATATGGCCACCCAACTCATCACTGTGGCCCTGGGCAGCTAACACCAGGTTAAAAAAAACATTTTTTAAAAAAGAGTAAAAGATAAATAAAAGTAAGAAACATAATGCATCCTAGGCCAACCACAGTCCTGATTACAATTATGAATACCTGATAACTTATAATGAGTATAGTGGAGTCTGGTGCTGAATTAAAGAGAAACATTAGCTTTGAATCTAAGGTGATTCTCAAACATTCAGGTCAAAGCTGCATTTGAAAACCACCTTTGGATTCAGCCTTGAATCAGCGCTATGCCGGAACAGGGCAGAAAGGATCCTCCCTAATTAATTCTTCACAGCATTTATCAGATAATTTTGCAGAGTGTGCTTTAGTCTGACAACATTCTGTTTACTTAGGTGGACAGCAATAAAGAAGTAAGTAGACAGAATTTATATATGTGATCTTGTTTTCCCATGCCTGACAGCAAGACTGGACTGTGGGGAGGGGGGAGAATGCCAAACTGAAGAAAACTCCACAAAAACAGGAGCAGACAACCTCAAAGAAATAAACAGAAAATGATTGAAATCAAAATTTTCATTTTAGAAAGTTACAAACACACAAAAAGTCCATATAAATTTAAAACAAGGTTTTGGAATTAATTATAAAGACTTCTTCCCATGGGAAAATGCTTTTGTATAGACAAGATTTTAAAAATTCGATCTAGAGGGAACTAGAGAGAACAAAAGATTACAATTAAAGGAAAAGAACACCTAAATTCAACTTATAATTACAGAATAAGCAAACTATTCTAACATTGGACATACTGAAGGGTACTTTTGAGCAATGGAGCTAGAAGTTAATTTTACATACATCTGCCTCTAGAGATAGATTATGTTTAGAAGATGTTATGGAAGAAGAAAAACTTTTGACAAGATCAAGACTGAGTTGAAAGTGGATTTAAAAATGACATACTACAAGAATGACCTGGAAAAGGATGTTATACTGGATATACAAAAGAAATCAGATGATGTCTTAATAAGTAGATATACAAATAACACACCAAGAGAGTGACCTGGATAATTTTTCTATACTGGATTTACAAAAGAGATTTGTAAAATTGAATAATTTTGTGAGAAAAGGCAAAGTGGAAAAAAAGTGTTCTACGACATTATTCAAAGGACTGAAGATCATAAAGTTGTTATAAGTAAAAAGGAAGGAGAATAATTTCATTTATCTGATCAAGGTTAAAATAAATATGTTGTTATCTCTGGTAATCCCTAATGAACTTTTGCAGTTATCAGGACTGAAATGACAATGCTTTATGGATTTGTTTATAGATAAGAGATTGGAGATTAAAAGAGATCATTTACTGTATTTTAAGAGAAGGTTATTAGTTACTAAAATTCTTGATACCTGTAATGAAGGGGAGTCACTTCTTTATATACTTTTTCTCTTTGCTATATTTTTTCTTTCTCTATTTTTTCTTTCTTTTCTGCATCTTTCATTAATTTATTTTTGTTCTTTTATTTTTTTACTTTGTATTAGTTTTACTATTGTAATTGTAATCTTTAATAAAAATTAGTATGGAAAATAATTGATATAGTAACAGTTGTTAAAATTAAATATAGCATTCCTAATAGATTTTGATGATATTTTTTTTTAGACAGGATGGTAGAAATTAAATAAATCACTTGATGGCAGGACAAACAACAATAAGCCACAGGGAACATTCATAATCAGTAGGAATGTGTCTCTAATTGCTTCACAGTGATCCATCATGATGTTTGGATTATAGTATTAGTTTTACTATTGTAATTGTAATCTTTAATAAAAATTAGTATGGAAAATAATTGATATAGTAACAGTTGTTAAAATTAAATATAGCATTACTAATAGATTTGATGATTTTTTTTTAGACAGGATGGTAGAAATTAAATAAATCACTTGATGGCAGGACAAACAACAATAAGCCACAGGGGACATTCATAATCAGTAGGAATGTGTCTCTAATTGCTTCACAGTGATCCATCATGATGTTCCTGGATTCAGCTGTTTGAGTGAGATGGAATAGATTTATATGTCATAACAAGGCACAGTCTTTTAAATAATGGATAAGCCACTTTGTTGGATTTGCATGTGAAGTTAAACACACCTTGGTTTATAACTTAAATGCTTCACATAATGAATTATTACTTTATGGCAGAAACAACCAAATCATATTATGGTTTAGTATGACTTGTAATCCTACTCTGTTTGTGGCTCAAGATATCCTTTGCCTGTTAATTATTAAAAGATTAAAAGACTAGAAAGGAAAGCATCTGTTCTGACTGAAACATGATTTTTAGCATTAGATGCTGTCATGATACCTGATACCTGTCAGTTTTCTACTTAATAGTCAAGTTCATTTCTCTTTTCAGAATAAAGTTCTGCCTCATATGATGTGACAGAATGAGATGTTTTTGTTTCTTTCTCCACCTCTGTCCCCCCCCCTCTCAAAAAAAGTAATATAAACTGAACTAAAAGAAAAAGGGAAACTAAAAGGAAGCTACAGAAAGAGGAAAAAAGAAAAGGAAAAGAAAGAGTAGAAAGGAGAAAAACAGCAAAGACAATAATAAAGACATGGCTTCCAACTTTCATCACACTGAGCATAAGTTAATATAATTCTTTTCACCCGTTGCACATTACAAAAGGTTGGACAGAATTATCTTTCTGGCACTTTACAGCTCTATGATTCTATAAATAAAAAAAATTGTCCAGTCAACATCAATATGATTAATGTGTTTAAATATTATTATATTTAAATATGATATTAGCACTGCTAGGCCCTATAATACTTTTTTTAAAATGTGCATTTATTTATTTAAAGAACTTACATTGCTGGCCATCTTGAATACAATGACCCTAAGTGGCTCTCACAACAATAATGAAAACATAACTATAAAACAATAACAGAGTGATATCAAAAACTACACCTCACGGCACCCACGCAACAACATTCCCATTATGTAGTTTCTGGGCTCCATTTTTCACTGCAGCCCAATATTTGTTGGAAGATTTCCCTCTTCACTGCCTTCCAAAAGTCTATACGGGTGGGCCCCTCTGGATCTTAGAGGTAGACTGCTTCACAGGGCCAAGGTAGCTATAGAGGAGTCACATCTCCTAGCTCCTGCCAAATGACATTTAAGGTAGTATACTGACCCTATTTTACATGGTAAGAGGCCAGATACACCACAACCTCCTTCACAACTAGTAGAATCCCTTCTGCAATGAAACATCAACCACATTTGGACCCAACCACATGCACATTCCAGGAAGCTTTAACCAGCCAGGAAGTATATGTATCCAGAACATAGATGATAGGAATCACAGTAATCACCTGCCTAGGATCGTTTAAGAAACCTTCTTTCCCTAGAGCAGTCACCCTCCCATGTCTTTTGCCATATGTTCCCACACCCATTACCATTAAGATGATCCCCCTACTCTCCCACTCTCTAACTCTCCCTCACATCCTCCCAGTGTCTATAGTGGGAGGAAAGGAAAGACCTTGAGGGACAGGAGGAAGAGCTTCAACCAAGACCACATGTAAGTAAAACAAATGAGTTCTTAGACTTAGAAACATCTCACAGACTAGACCTTCTCACAAAGTTTTCACAAAGATAAAGGATGGGAGGGGAAAATGCATTCAGACTTGCAAGATACAGCTACTGTACCTTTATAATAAAAGATTGTATTGGCCTGCGTGACTGATTTCCTAGTCTAGTTTACCTTAATGAGTATGGTGGAATCTCCAGCTGGACTGGAGGGAGGGGTCAATAGGGGTCTGAACTTAGAGGGGTCAATAGGGGTCTGAACACTGCACAAAGCAAAAGAGGCCAGACATTGTCAAGCCTAAGGGATCCATTCATAAAAAATATTTAGAGCAGGGAACAAATAAAATCCACCCAGTCTACCACTTCTGCTGAATAACATTCAGCACCTCGGGCTTGGGCAACAAGTCCACCACTCACCATTCAGTTTACCCATAGCTCCTATTCCTGTTCCTAACTCCCAGATACCCACTTTCAGCAAGTGCAGAGGTGGAGATCAGGCTATAGGAGGTCATAGGAGAACACCCTCACCATGATTAGGCCTGGCAGGGAAGATCTCCACCACTGCACTTTGCTCTCACTCAAGGGTGATAAGCAAGCTGGGCCTCATCCTGCCAACACTCCCACACTGCCAAATGCAATACACTTGGATTTACACAGGAACCTCAGCAGCAAGGCTGATCCCAGTCCAATCCAGTTCAGAGTCCCAGGAAAAATCCTGATACTTATGCATGACTAATTTTGAAAAATTATGTTCCACTTCTCAAGTTTTAAGTCAGAGAGTCTCGATTTTCAATTTTTGAATTTTTCTCAATTCAACAGGAAAAAAATGCATTTAAAAAAAAAGATATATATTGAGTTGACATTAAAAAGTCATCAATCTGAGTGAGTGACTCATACCTATATCTCTGAGTCATTTGAAACAGTGAGTGGGCTTCATTGACTCAGATAATGGGAGATGCAACATGTTGATATCAATATAGAACCTTGTCTGTATTGGGTTGATATTGATGCCCTGCCACTAGGTGATATTTTATCTGAGACTGGGACTTTCTTCCTCACAATGCTGATCATGAAATGATAAACCAGATGTATGGTGACCATGGTATCAATCTACTTTGGAGAGTGTGTTCCAAGGAGCTTCAACTTCCTTTCATCTGGAAAAAAAACGACACACATATATATCCAGGGCATTGTTCCTCCCTTTAAGTCTATCACGGCTAAACTCGCCTGCTTCATTGTACCCCATCTATCAATACAAGTACATTCGATTTAATATTTAAATCACATCTACAATTATTCCTGATAAATCACAGTTTAATAAATGTATTGATATAACTGAAGTATAATATATTAATTAAAGCTATTTATATACTATCAAATTAATTCAACCTATATCCCATTTTTCTAGCCCTGTGCCTCAAAACAGCTAATACAGTCACAGAGCCTATACTCATAGAGACACACAAACACAAGGCAAAGAGCTAAAACTCAATTAAAATGATAATCACAATAGTTAAAACCATCAACAATGTAACCTAAAAGGTCTTGTTACAACAAATGTATTGACTGCCTTATCATAACACAGGGTGCTAAATGCATTTTTAATTCACCTGAAATGAAATAAAACTGTCTATGAAAAATTCTTCCCCTTCTGACATAAAGCTCAATGGCTTAAACAGTGTTAGGCATCCAAAAGAGAAAACAAACTCAAAACCATTTGGCCCTTGCACTGCCTTGACGAGGATAGAAATGAGAAGGGGGAAGAAGGGATATAACAATGGAATAAGGGACTGACAGATCAGAAAGACCCTGGGAATCATTTGCTCCAACCACAGCTTTGGAATGAGTGGCAAGATTGACAAGGTGGAGGGGCAAAATAGGAAAACAATGTTTACCTGTGATGTCACCATTATCACGCCCCATTGTTTCCACTTAGGTATGATGGTGCTTTCAAACAATCTTTCTATCTTTCTATCTCTAACACCCTCTTCTTTCCCATCCCCTCCTCACTGTCTTTACCAACATATAAATTTTATTGCAATATTTTATTTTCTCTATTGTGATTGTGGTGCTGATATGCAATGTTTTAATCACATTGTGCAAGACTGCCATAACGTGTATTCTCCGGGTTCCCTAGAAGATCTGCACAAAGCAAGGCCAGAGGCAATCATCTTCTGCGTAGCTGAATTGGGCATCCAGTTATGAGGCCTCTGCCATATCCCCATAAACATTTTACTTATAATTATGTGGACTGTACATATATGTTTATTTCTCTCATCATATACTAACGAAATCAATTATTTCCTCTATGGAAAATATTTTTCAATTGTATTAGTTTTTACTTAATGTTCCTCCTTCATTCATTAATGTCTATGTTTTTATAGATTATATTCTCTGCGGTAAGGAAATAAAATATGTAAATGTCTTCTGCCTGATCTTGTATGTAACAACTTCATTCTCCATTTTCGATCTGTGGTGTGTGTATTAGACACCATCGCCAAATAGCAATAGCACTTAGACTTATATACCGCTTTATATTGCTTTAAAGCCCTCTATAAGTGGTTTACAGAGACAGCATATTGCCCCCAA
This sequence comes from Myanophis thanlyinensis, assembly GCA_017656035.1. Taxonomy (NCBI): domain Eukaryota; kingdom Metazoa; phylum Chordata; class Lepidosauria; order Squamata; family Homalopsidae; genus Myanophis; species Myanophis thanlyinensis. The sequence continues at coordinate 14,379 of JAEANM010010820.1, forward strand.
TAGTTTGGGTCCTCATTTTACCCATCTCAGAAGGATAGAAGGCTGATTCAACCTTGAGCCTAGTGGGATTTGAACTGCCAAACTGCAGGCAGCCGACAGTCAGCAAAGTAGCCTGCAGTACTGCACTTTAACCACTGTGCCACTGAGATTGAATAAGGGAAACTGAGAGTGGAGATCTGACAAACACTAAATAGTTGCAAGGAACATATCACTTTCAAAGACATGCAGTTGAAATTTTTACAAAACATGGTATGCTTCATACTGAAGGATCAAGTTGCACCAGCCCACTAGATTTGGCTGCCATATGCTAAATAAATAAAATTAGATCTGGCAGAGTAGGCATATTGCATGCACCATAGGTTACAGACCTTCGTTTGGGTAGTCAAGGAAAACATGGTATCCACTTTATGAAATAGTCTTTCCCCCGAAATTAGATTAGCTTCATTTTTTGATGTTCTGGAAGTCCCTAAAGAGCTGATTATGTAATCAGATCAGGGGCTCCCAGGAACTAGAGATATGCAGAGATGGTCCCATTTCTAGCTACCTACTCTTATCCTCCCTTTGCCTAGGGTTGGTGCATTTGTTTTTACAGTTTTTATTTTAATCTGGATTTTATTTCAATCTGGATTTATATTTTTATATTACTTGTTTTTGTTTTTATTTTTTCATTTGATTGTTATATGCTTCCCAAAGTCACGTTTTGTGAGATGAGCAGCCATATAAATTAAATAAACAAATAGGTAAATAAAAATTCCCAGGTTTGTTTAATTTTCCTAGAAATTTAATTTTCTGAGAAATTTTAGTCATTCTGATTAGCAATTAAAACAAAACAAAACACTTATAGGGACCCCTAGATCTCAATGCTTTTCTCATACCAGAAAATACTAGATCAGTTCCACCTTACCTAATTCCAGAACTGAGAATGTGTTAGAAAGCTGCCCCAAGATGAATTGCTCTCCTTTAATCAAGGATACAGATGGAGCCAGGGGATTATTCTACAGCAGAAATTTTTACATAAAGTAACACTATCTGCACTGAATCCATTAGCAGAATGTATCTTGACATTATTTTCAACCTCTTTCATAATTCCACTTTAGTTATTTAGGACATATTTAGAAGAAGTGGAATCAAAGTGCCTTGTAAATACAGTGGTACCTCTACTTACAAAGAGCTCTACTTACAAAATTTTCGACTTACAAATTTTTTTTCGAGAAAAA